>VDFB02068851.1:0-16889 GCA_007258455.2 Sequoia sempervirens
TCTCAAAATTTCACTTTCTTATCTTTATTTCAGTCCATCATTGTTATATTGAGTGCTTTCCCTTACAAATTACATCCCATGCAAGAAGTTATTGTTTGACTCTTAACTTTAATGGTGCTACTTGTAAACTATTATAATGGCATACCAAGAAGTTCAAATGATTTTGCAAATTTGTTTATGCTACAGGATTGGGAGGGATGCACCTAGTGACATTTAGGGTGGAAGGTGGGCATCGATTACCACCAACTACTATTTCTCCTGGTGATATGGTTTGTATTCGGATATCAGACAACAAGGGTGTGGGTACCACATCATGTGTCCAAGGTTTTGTGGATTCTCTTGGTGAAGATGGGAGTAGCATTACTGTGGCATTAGAATCTCGCTATGGAGATCCTACCTTTTCAAAGCTCTTTCGCAAGCCATTGCGAATTGATAGAATTCAAGGCTTAGCAGATGCAATCACATTTGAGGTTGTTTTCTTTGCTTTTACTGTTATTTGAGTTTGAAAGTGCTTTTTTGTGATGTCTAGATGCAATACTGTGTGGAGGATATTTGAATAGTTACTTCTTAAGTATTCTATAAGGTGAAACAACATCAACTTGAAATTAGACCCAAATATGCTTTGCAAAAATGAAAAATTGTTTTTCATATTTCAAACTTATGGATGTTACTGAATATGTTTATTGTTACTACTATTATATGTCAAAACAATGGCTTCAAAATTCAAGTCATTTAAAGTTTATTCTTTTATAGATTCTCTAATATAGTTCCAAACAAGCTTTTTCTGGTCACCCATACCTTGCCTGGATCATGAACTAACTTGGTAAATTATTAGCATTCATTGACTAGATTCATTAAATGTCATCCGCTAGTTTAGAGTGGATGATATGTGGTGATGCCCTTTGTTGGATTGCTAAAACCAGTGTGTTAAGACTCAGCGAGTCTAAGCAAGGACTCTCCGATCCAAGTCTGAGTTGGTCTTGAAGATTCTATAGCCTCAACAGACTTGGATGAATTTGACGGTTGAGACTCATGAATCTGATGATACTCACAACTCTCGACTGTCAGACTTCAGAGTCTGGAAAAAAACAGAAAATCAACTTGAAATTTCTCAAAAAAATCATTCAAAACATTATTTATATGTACTATATGTTTTATTTGCCAATTTTGACCTAGTTTTCTTACCGAGTCCAAGTCCAAGTCAAAAACAGCTTTTGGAATTTTCACCAATTCTGAGTCTTAACACTGTGTTTGAAATTTTTAAACCCATTTGAGGCTTATGCATGTGATTGTTTGCCAAAACCTATCTAGTCTTCTTCGCTTTCCAACATCCCTTAGCTAGAAACTCCTCAAGGTAGCCATACAGAAATACGAAGTCAATCTACTATTCATTTTTGTTTTGAGCATAATTCAGTCCTTAAGCTCTTGTGAAGATCCACCCTGCCAACAACATAAATGTAAATAAAGCAAATTCTCTTAGAAAATGAATTTATCACCTTACATAAAGGCTTTCCCCATTCCAAAGTCTCATCTCACTTTTTTCTTTGGGATTGCAAGGTCAGCACAGAAGGATAATCTTGAGTTTGCATGATTTTAATTTGCATCTAGAGCATTTTTGGACTGCATTGCACTTCCATCATCTAGCCCATCTGAGGGCTTCACAAAGAAATTTGACTTTAGAATTTTCATGTTAACCAATCATACAAAATAGATTTGAGACATAATTTGTGTGTGATCGTTTGGAGACAATTTCTTGTAATAGTGATACACGTTGACTCTTCAATCAAGTATAGATATGAATACTTTATTAAATAAATTTTTTAATGCCTTTTTAGGATCAGGTATGGTTGCCAATAAATTTTTTCCCCTTACTGTTAGTTGTATCACAAGACAACTACTGTAAATTGAACTTATGTTGTACCTCACATTTAGGATTTTCATTCATTCCAGTGACATCCAATTATTTAGGACAGTTGGAAATTCATGTTACAACTTGTTGATTTGATAAATTTTGAAGTCAACATCAAACAGCCTCTAAATGAGGCTATTTTGCTCTGGAGCCTTCAGGGAGAAGTATAGTTACTGATTGCTCAAGATCTTGTTGGATCCCTAGTATTTGTACATACCAAATTGTTGGGACTTGTGTGATATTCACCTATGGAGAGTCCTTGTGGAATGAGTTTATCTATAGCCTTCAGTGTGGTGACTTTTTGGTACTGTGGTATAACATTTCATGTTGATTAATATGTGGTGGTGTTGTGATAGTAGTTGCAGTGCATTGTACATGGTTTGTCTACATATGGTAGTGTTGTGACTTGTGACAGCCACCACAAGGCATCTGGAAGAACCCACAACTACATAGATGTATAGTACCTGTGAGGCATCGTGTCAGGGTTCATGGTCCTGCCACTGTGGTTCTCATTATAGGGATGTAATTATTGTTTCATGGTGTGTGGTAGTGATAGGAGTCTACAGGGAGTAATTATCCATGTGGAGACATCATATTTGGTAAGTACGGACATCGTGTATGTTCAGAATATAGTTACATGACTCTTGGTATTTCATGAGTTGGTTAGATAGTTGGATGGTTGGTCTTCTTATGAATATGTCTGTATATGCCAATTTGTGTAAATGTGTCAAGGTCATGAATTTGCTGTAATAGACACTGAAGACATTTTTTTTACATTTGTGTATAAACACTTGAGAGATTGCAGAGGAAGGGTATGTTGTAGATTGAGACTTTGTAAAAGGCTTTCAAAGACCATGTTGTATTGAATTGGTGTTGGTTCTGAATAATACATTTGTGAAGGTCTTTTGGTGGCAGGTTTTCTCTTGTAAAGGTTTTCCATGTAAAAGTCTTTGTGTCTTGTGTAATCTCGTGATTGCATATTGTTCAATTACTTTCATGTGTGTTGATATAATATTTGGTGCATGCTATAGACTATTAATTGAACACATAATCTTAAGAATTTCATTATTCTATTTTGTTGGTCCATTTCAATAGGGGTGAAAACCCCCAACATTTGGTATCAGGCGCAAGTTGGTTGTTTGGGTGATATCTACTTTGTTAGAGTACAAACCTTAGTGTGTGCAGTGGTGTAACCCTACAATGATTAGAAAGTTGTAGTTGTATAATTGGAATAAAATAAATCTTTGAAGGATTCTATGAGGAAAAAGAACATTAAATTTATGGCAAGCACATCAAGGTTAGAAATTGACAATTTCAATGGTCAAAACTTCAAACTATAGAAGCTGGAGATGGAGGATATTTTGGTGGAGAGAGATTAGTGGGTTGCAACATCTTCTACGAATTGCAGATATGTTTGATGAGGATTGGTTAATGCTAGATAAGAAAGCCAAAAGTAAAATTTGGCTATGTCTTTTATATTTTGTGTTAATGAATGTGTCTTAGAAACAAACAACAAATTCACTGTGAAAGAAGTTAGGTACATTGTATTGGTCCAATAGCCTAGTAAATAATCTTGTTTTGAAGAAGTTATAGTCTTTGAAAATGAGGGAGGGTGGCTGTATAACTGATCATTTGAATAGTTTTAATATGATAGTAAGTCAACTTGCATCAATAGAAGTCAAGATAGATGAAGAGGATGAATGCATTTTTTTACTTTGTTCTTTACTAGATTTATGGGATTACCTTGTGATGTCAATAAGTAGTAATGATACAACATTTAAATTGGAAAATGTGATTAATATTTCGTCAAGTGAAGAAATTAGGAAAAGGTCTATGGATGATAAATCTTTTGATGCCCTTGTGGTTAGAGGCAGGTCAAATGAGAAGAGAAGTAAAAAGAACACAAAAGATAAAAGTTCCAAGGGAAAGGATAGGTCTAAATCTCTGGGTAAGTTAAGTCCAAGAAGAAGGACGACTTCTTTGATAAGTCTTTTGACACTGATGAATATAGCAGTGATGCTTTGTGTATGCTAATGTTGGTGATGATTCGTAGTTGATTGATACATGTGCTTTCTTTCATATGACACCACACAAAGATTGGTAATTGTTATATACCGAAATTGATGAGGGGCAAGTGTTTCTTAGTGATAATAGCTTTTTGAAGATTGTTGGTTGGGGAAAAGTCAAAGTTGCTTTCATGGATGGTAGAGTATAGACACTCATAGATGTGTTACATATACTAGGTTTGGCAAGAAACCTTACGTTTGTATCTAAAATGGAGGATCCAAGAGTTCATGTCAATTTTGATGGAAAAGGGTGTAGATTAGCTAGGGGTAATTTGGTGCTTGCAAAATGAGTGTGGCATTGTATTCTGTATAGGGTAGGTGCATTGAATTTATTTGGTTGTGCTAATGCTACTACATTTGAATTTGAGATATTGGGGCTTTTTGGTTAGCTCATTTGAGTGAAAAAGGCTAAAAAACCTTGGTGAATAAGGATATGGTGAATGGTCTTATTGATTGTTTTGATAGTTTTGACTTTTGTGTCATTGTGTGCTAAGAAAGCAAAATAGAGTACAGATTTTGGAAGCACTAGAGCAAAAGAGATTTGAGAGGTTATACACAACGATGTGTTTGGTTTTGTGGATATCCTATCCATTAGTAAGTCCCTATACTATTTGTTATTTATTGATGATTATTTTATGTACTCTTGCATATATTTTCTTAGGATCAAGTTTGAGGTGTTTCTCAATTTTAAGGAGTTCAAAGCTTTGGTTGAGAATCAAACTAGTAGGAAAATAAAGGTGCTTAGGATGGATAATGGAGGTGAATTTTGTTCTAAAGAGTTTGATGTATTATGTAAGTATGTTGGGATTGTGAAGCAAAGGACTACACCATATGCAATGTAGCAGAACGGGGTGGCTAAAAGGTTGAACAAAACTTTGCTTGATTAGGTTAGGAGTATGTTGCATAGTGCAAGCTTAGGATAAGAGTTTTGGGCAGAGGCAGTGAGCACCACATGTTACTTGAAGAAGAGGTATCCTACTTTTGCACTAACAAGCAAGACACCATCAAAGTGTGGATTAGAAGAAAACTAGTGGTTACACACTTGTAGGTATTTGTCTATGAGGCATTTGTCAGGTGCTTAAGGAGCAGCAGTTCAAGTTGGATCCCAAAGCTAAAAGGTCTATTTTCATTGGTTATGGAGAAAATGTCTAAGGCTACAAGCTTTGGAATCTAGAAACCTTGAAAGTTCACTCCTCAAGGGATGTTACATTCAAGGAACTTGGTGTAATGAGCAAAATTGAATAGCCAAAGGAAAATGAAAGAGATGCATTTTGAAAAAAATAACAAGAAGATGCATTTGAAATTGAACAAATGGATATGGTAGTTTGAGTGAGGATGAGGAAAACACGTCTTGTGGTAACTCTAAAGAAGAACACGGTGCAAATGTAGTAGGAAGTTCTTTGCTGCAAATTATAAGGTCTACAAGGCAACAAAGATCACTTAGAAGGTATAGTCCACGAGAATTCTATTATGTCTTTGCTCTGGCTTGTTTTGACAGTGAACCAAGTTTTGTGGAAGAGGCTCTAACTTCCAAAGAGAAAAAAATCTTGAAAGAATGCTATGGGTGAGGAGATGATGGCATTAAATCTAAGTTACCAAATTGCCCTATTTACTAGTTGATTTTGGGTACGGCTTGGAATCCTTGCAAAATTGGATAGGGTTTGGTATTTTGGGGCTCAAAACATTTTTGAGTTTTTTTGGGTAAAGTCTTGATGTATCCAACATCAATGCGGCAATTCCGATATGATTCCAAGGCAATTCAAAATGCTAGCACAACTTTTGAAGTTTTTTTTCACTTTTTTCAAATGGTGAAAAGGGAAAACCCTAGCTTGTTTAACAAATCCTTTTTTTTTTCTTTTTGTTTGCATTTCATAGTGTGGTTGACTACGTAAAAACAAATTTTTCCACAATTTGGATGCAGGTAGCAAGAAAAGAGGAAATAAACTGCAAAAATCCAAGATGTGAGTAGCATGCAAATTGCACACAGGTAGAAGAGTAGACATTTCATTGTTGGTCTTTTGGCATTGTCACATGCAGATAGCACATGGGTAGAAGAGTAGACATTCCGTTGTTGGTCTTTTGGCACCATCACTAACAAGCAATCCGCTAGGTAGGTGGAATCCCCAATTTTTTTTCTAGTTATCATTATTTCGAAATTTAAAGTTTAAAATGTAAAATATAATCTCGAATCCCTAATTTTTTTTTCTTCTAGTTTTTATTGTTTTACAATTTAAATTTTAAATTGTTATATATAAATTTATAATTTATTTGTAATAGTTTTAACTTTTAACTTTAAAATTTTAATATTGCATAATTTTACGAAATTATACAATATTAATATTAAAAGTTTAAAGTTAAAACTATTAAAAATATATTATAAATTTACACAGTTTAAAGTTCAAATTGTAACACCACCACTATTAGAAACAATTAAATTTTCCTAAAACTTAGGTAAAGAGCAAAGAAATAAGAGATATTTATCTTTCTCTTCCAACTTAACATCTACAAAAACAAGCTAACTCAAAATCAAATTAAAAGTATTCAAATGGTTTGTACTCAAATCAACATTTTTCATTTTCAAAGAATATAATCATCTTTTGAGATATAATTTATTGGTTGGAATTTTAGTTTGATAAATATCACCTATCCTCTTCTATAACTTGTATGCAAAGATCTCCTTGAAGACATTCGAAAGGACGAAATCTAGAAGGCACAACGGAATGGTCCCCCAAGTTTTCTTGTCCAATTTTAATCAATATTCGTCAAACATTGCAGATGGCTTAGTATTTTTTCAATAGCTCTCCACTGATCTCTTTCTTCAAGAAGATCTTCCACATTTAGCTTCCACATCTCATTCCCGATGCCATTGAATTTCTTAATATCCAAATGAGAGGTAGAGGCCATGGTTTTCAATCATTCACAAATCTACATAACCACACAAAACAAAAGCTCCCACTGCAGCTAAAAAACCTTAAACACTTTCTAGAAAGGCGTCCCCATTTGTATAGAACTATTAGCTTTAATACCAAATGATAAGAAACAAGGTGAAACTACTAAAGTAGAATCTTTTCTAAGTGTTTGCAAAGTTGAAATTAATCTCTTAATAATTGAATTACTATAAACGATTATTTGTGTGAGCATAATTCAACAATAAGAATAAAATTAACAAATCATAGTAACAGAGGATTTACATGGAGAAATCCTTTTGGAAAAAAAGAGGATAAGTATATATTAATCTTCAATAAACATGGATACAATATCAACACACTTCCTCTTTGCTCTTTGACAATATTCTAGCAACATTTGTGTACTTGTAAACATGATATCAAACCACAATCTCACACCTCTAATATATAGACCAAGAGAGAGGACAAAACTACACCCACGTTGGAGAGCATCTTCCAAAAATAGTAAATACAATTGGTGACTTCACATGAACATCACATGGGATCAATCAATGAACTCTCAAATGGAAAACTTAACCACAAGGGATTTTTTGACTTATAACTCCTCAACTCACATCCTTAAATGTAGCATTCCATTTTGGGGTCCACTAACTCGTGGGTTCCCTCAGTTATGATAAAATTCTCCATTCCTTTCTCTAGCACCTAGGTCAATTGTGTCTTGTGTAGTCCTATGATTGCATATTGTTCCATTACTTTCATATGTGCTGATATTTATGTTTGGTACATGCTATTGACTGTTAATTGAATACATAATCTTAAGAATTTCATTATTCAAGTCTATCAATCCTCTACAACAAGGGTGAAAATCCCCAACATGAATTGTTTGTTCGAATATTTTTAATTATTCTTTGTTTTTTAAAAATAAAATTCATTTCTCTACTAGGGTATTTTTATTGCTTGTCATGCTTGCCTATTTGTGTGAAAGAAGAATTTGGAGAGGGTTTCTTTATTCCTTATTGTGAATGAGGTAGTTTATTTATGTGATAGAGGGGTAATGGAGAGGGGTTGAGAGATTCATGTTTTGTACTTTCTACTTCCTTTTTGCTGCCCATACCACATGGCTTTTGTTCAGGTAGAATGAGAGAGTTGTGGGTCTTGTAAAATGTGATTAGTGAAAAGTTGAGTATTAGTTATAGTTTATTTAGAAAAGCTTCCTTGTATATGTGGGGTAGACCGTAGTGTCAAGAGTAGTTTGTTAACAGCTTGACTCTAATCTTCCACGGTATTATTGGTCTATGTTGCTGCATGTTGTGTTTATGACTTAAGAGACTTTTGGTAGTTAATTTGCCACTTTTGTCTTCTTGTAGGTGGAGAATGGTTTAGAGAGGAAGATTCTATCAAGTCCCCTTTTTGGAATTAGAGACATGGAGAAGAATTCTAGTGTATCCTCATTTCTCGTTGACTAAAGGGTAAAGCTAGGGGAATGATTGATAATATTATTTTAATTTAGGCCCAGTAATTTTTATTTTAAGGGGCGACTTAATAATATTATTATAATTATTAAAAAAATGTTTAAACACTTAATATTAAAAAGTATTTTTAACTACTCTTGGAGGAAAATTTTATTCATGGGTCCGAATTGGAAAGCTATTTAATAAGGTCGCTTGAGTTCATTGAGCATCATCTTGTCATCATTTTACCATGAACTTTCAGGAATTTGAGCATTGAGTTCAATTTGACAATAGATGATTAAAACCCTTGGCTGTTTGGAGTTCTTGGAGGACAAAAACTCTCTTAGATTTTTACCACCGGATTTGAGAACAAAACACCATATCTCCAACTCGGGCAATTCCATCCAAGAATTGCATGTGAGTTGAATTTGGAGGTCTTCATGTGAGTTTTTAGATTTGGAGCAATTAGATTTGCAAGAAAATGTTGTGTTCGAGATTTGGAGGGTTTCACTGCTGACTTTCATAATTTTTTGTTGTTGTTGTACCATCATTTCATCACTAGATCTTGAGTGCCACATTTAGGAGTCGCCATCAACAATTATTGCTAATTTCAAGGTTTGCACTCATGCTTGATGCTGTTTTGAAGTTGAGATGAGCCTAGCTGGCTCCAACTTAACCCCTATAGTTTTCTGCTTATCTTTTTGTGTTTTTAAGTTTTTTAGAGAAATTCTAGACAAAAGTAGAAGGGGCATACAGCATAAAATTGTAGATAAAAGTAAAATGCGAGAAATTATTGCTCAACTGGTACTGTAAATTATGTTTGGCAGTACATACAATGAATTTACAAACAATAAACGTACCCGTAGTCCTCCAGATTATTTAAATAAGAAATTATCAAACTTGCCAAGCAACAATGGCTGGAAATGACCTGAAAGCACGCCAGGGTCTCAAATCTGAGTTCTCCCACAGTGTAACTGAAGAAAGAGAGTTGAGAAGGTGGGACGCGAAGAATCCAGCTGAGAAACAGAACCAAAAGGGAGGCGTTTTTCCTCAAGAATTGCCACGCCTCTCCTGAGGAAACACGCCAAAGCAAGGAGGTGGTACGGCCTCTGGCTACTACAAAATACTGAAGCAAATATGGCAGAAGATAAAGGCGATCTAGGTGTAAGCCCTCTCCTGCAGCTGTATACTGAATAACTGAACAAACATACTCTGATTAAGCACAGAAGAACTTCTGATTGAAGCTCTCATCAATGGCAATCATTCGGCTGGTGTCTCACAGCCTCACAATCACAGATCCAATGAAGATTTCTCGTTCTTCAATGAAGTTTCCTTGTAACCCTTGTCCTCAGACAAATCACAGAGAAAATAAAATATGCAAAGTCAAATGATCAAAAAGTGAGTTTGATTTGCAAATTCTTCCTTTTATCTCAAAAGGCACGCTTCTCCAAAAGCCACGCACTTCTTCCAAAACCCACGCACTTTTGGCATTTAAATACATTGAAATGTATTTAATTACTTTTCAATAGTTTAAAAAATCAATTCATGAAGTGAGCGCACCTTTTTAAGTAACTTAAGTGATTTATTTTATCACTTTATCATCCTTAAGTCACTTTTAAATTTATTTAAGTGGCCTTTTAATCTTTTATAAAGTCAATTTGACTTTATAATATTCCATTAAGTTAAATAATTAACTTAACCACGTAAATAAACATAACTCCCTCCAAACTTAGTATTTTTCCGTGCCGTCAGAAGCTGGTGAACACTGTGCTACAAATGCCTGTATTGAAACCGATACTGAGGTGAAAGGGGTGGGAATGGCAATACCCACCAAAACGGTCACTAACACCCTAACCAGATCCTATCAGTCTACGAGGGGCCAAGAGATAGGCTAACTCAACTGCTCCTGATAACTGACTAAAATGGGGACATTATAGTCCGCCCTCCCCGAATTATAGTGCTGAAAACTGCCCTTTGCACCCCTCATCGTGAAAATGGAATGTCGAACCAACCTCTCCATTATTTTGATGGTAATTACTTTTAAGTTACTGTCCTTGATGGCTTTAAGCACATGAGTAACCCCGTCAACCTTGAATTTCATCTCCATCTCACAAAGGTTGAGAGTGAACTCTCCAATCGCATGAAGCCACTTCATGCCAAGAATCACTTCAGTGTCTCCCATGTTCACCACATAAAAATCTGCTGTAAACTCACAATTATTGAGTTTTATCGACAGATCTGGTACCATCTTCTCACACTTGTGAATGTAACCATCAACAACTCTTACTCTTATTCCTTCAAACTCATGAGTTTGAATTCCACATCTTTCCACCAACTGTGCATCAATGAAGTTATGTGTTGCACCTGTATCGAGCAAGGAGATGACTCTTTGGCTAGCCAAGAGTCCTTGTAACCTGAAAGAGCCTTCCCTTCGCATGCTAGACATGTGAGCTTCTGGTGGCTCCAACTCTCCTTCAGTTTCAACTTCAATTTTTGAGTTTTCAGCTCCTGTATCCTCTGGAACAGCCTGCTGGTTTGAAAAATCAGTCATATCTTCTCCCTCAAAATACCATTCCATGTGCCTATTTTGTCCTTTAGGCTTGAGGGGACAGTCATGATTAAGGTCATACGGACCCTTACAATAAAAACATAGCCTCCTTTTGCACAAATCGTTGATTGTTTCCCTATCCAAAGGGGCTGCAAATTTTTTCTTTTGCTCAACATTGTCTGATTTTTTGGTATCAACATCTTCTGATTTGCTGCTACTTTGCGATGAAGAGGGTTCTGAATTGGACTTACTACGTGAAGTAGTAAGTTCCATGCTACGAGCTTTCCTCATAGCTTCCTGTAAATTGGGGGGATCAAAAGCTTTGATCCAGCCCTTCATTGGCTTAAAAAGCCCCTCTACAAAGAGAATGACCAGCCTTCTCTCAGAGATCCCTGTGACCATAACCGAGATCCTCTGAAATTCCCCAATATAGGACTCCAAGCTGCCTAACTGTTTGAGCTGTGCTAAGTCTTTGAAATACAGTTCGGGGTCTTTTCTGTCAAATCTTTCCACAAGTCTATTGGTGAATTCCTGATAACTTGTAATCCGGTCATGTTGTAGAGTAACCATTCCGTGGTGCCACCAATCATGGGCTACACCATCCAAGTGTAATGCTGAGAATTTAATGGCATCATCCTCTGCCATGAGACGTAAAGTCAGGAAAGTATCAAGCTTGCTACTCCAAGCTCTAGCAGTGACTCTACTGCTACCATCAAAAGTAGGAAGAGTTAGTTTATTCGTCGCCTGCCTCAGATCATTGTTCTTGTTATCCCAAGGCCTCTTGTCAACTCGATTCCTACCATGTTGTCTCTTTTGACTCATAAATCTGTCAAAGTTTAGGTGATCCTGAACTCGTTGGGGTAAAGCTTCCCATTCATCATGTAATGTCATGATGTTATCTGTGAAGACCACGTCACCTTCTCCCACCTCCATGTTGCCATCAACTGGATCACTCCTGGCAAAGATAGGACGTGTGGGTCTCTCATAGGTACTTGTAGGAGTAACTCTTTGGCGTGGAATTCCATGCACACTGCCATCTTCCTCCTGTTCCTGTGGTCTCCTATGGACAATCAACTGTTGCATTGTTGTGCTTAACTGCTGGAGTGCGTTAGCTACCTGTTCCTGTCCTGCTGCTAAGCCTCTCAAATGGTCTTGGGCCTCCCTGTCCTCATTCTGAGCTCGATTGTGAGGTTCCTCAATCTCTTCTCTGTCACCCATTTCTTCGAATGGATTGTGAAAGGGATAATCCTCAAACTGATTCCTCTGACTACGAGGCCTCCTGTGTGAATAGTACCTGTTATATTTGCCTTGATAAGGACGCATATGATATTAACCCCTATGGGTTAGCAGGATTATGTGCTCTGATACCACTGAGATGAGCCCAGCTGGCTCCAACTTAACCTCTATAGTTTTCGTCTTATCTTTTTGTTTTTTTAAGTTTTTTAGAGAAATTCTAGACAAAATTAGAAGGGGCATACAACATAAAATTGCAGATAAAAGTAAAATTTGAGAAATTATTGCTCAACTGGTACTATAAATTATGTTTGGCAGTACATACAATGAATTTACAAACAATAAACGTACCCATAGTCCTCTAGATTATTTAAATAAGAAATTGTCAAGCTTGCCAGGCAACAATGGCTGGAAATGGCTTGAAAGCACGCCAGGGTCTCAGATCTGAGTTCTCCCACAATGTAACTGAAGGAAGAGAGCTGAGAAGGTGGGATGCTAAGAATCTAGCTCAGAAACAAACCAAAAGGGAGGTGTTTTGCTTCAAGAATTGCCACGCCTCTTCTTAGGAAACACGCCAAAGCAAGGAGGTGTACGGCCTCTGGCTACTACAACATACTGAAGCAAATATGGTAGAAGATAAAGGCGATCCCAGTGTAAGCCCTCTCCTGCATATGTATACTGAATAACTGAACAAACATACGCTGATTAAGCACAAAAGAACCTCTGATTGAAGCTCTCATAAATGGCAATCATTCAGCTGGTGTCTCACAGCCTCACAATCATAGATCCAATGAAGATTTCTCGTTCTTCAATGAAGTTTCCTTGTGACCCTTGTCCTTAGACAAATCATAGAGAAAATGAGATATGCAAAGTCAAATGATCAAAAAGTGAGTTTGATTTGCAAATTCTTCCTTTTATCTCAAACGACATGCTTCTCCAAAAGCCACGCACTTCTTCCAAAACCCACGCACTTTTGGCATTTAAATACATTGAAATGTATTTAATTACTTTTCAATAGTTTAAAAATCAATTCTTGAAGTGAGTGCACCTTTTTAAGTAACTTAAGTGATTTATTTTATCACTTTATCATCCTTAAGTCACTTTTAAATTTATTTAAGTGGCCTTTTAATCTTTTATAAAGTCAATTTGACTTTATAATATTCCATTAAGTTAAATAATTAACTTAACCACGTAAATAAACATAACTCCCTCCAAACTTAGTATTTTTCCGTGCCGTCAGAAGCTGGCGAACACTGTGCTACAAATGCCTGTATTGAAACCGATGGGAATGGCAATACCCACCAAAACGGTCACTGACCCCCTAATCAAATCCTATCAGCCTAAGAGGGTCCAAGAGATAGGCTAACTCAACTGCTCCTGATAACTAACTAAAATGGGGACATTACAGAAACTGATCGACCATTTGCTTGTGCCATCTTTTCTAGGAGATCCATACCAAGTTTGGGGAATTTTGAGTGTTACCATACAATATTCATTGCACCTTAGAGAAGTGGCTGACCTTGGGGAGTTATTGCAGCTTCTTTGGTGACATTTTGACATATTAATTTTGTTGTTCAGACCTTTTTCCAGCTCTGTGGTGTCCGTACAGTGCTGCTACATCTGTACCATTCCAGCTGCCAATCATTTCAGCAGTTCATACTAGTATTCCAAGTGTTTCAATGGCTGTACCTTCAGTATTTTTAGTCATTTTATCTGCTATGAGTGGAATTTATCATTCTTGTAATTCTGCAAATTGTGTCCAACATCATTTCATCAGCATTGTACCTTGTTTCCACTGCTACAATTGAATAAAAATCAATTTCAGGGGTTCAGTATGGCTGGTATAATTATTTTCGAGTGTATTTGGCAGCCTATGGTTTATAGTAGTCATAATCACCAATTGTATTTGATGCATCTTGACTCAAACAATTCAGATTTGGAAACAGTTGATGTATGTGAAATTGCTTGTCGGCATTTGAGCGTTTGGTGTGAAGTTTCCAACTTGTAGTTGTTGTGATCAGCATTAATTTCCATTCTAGTTTTCTGTTACAGTTTCATTTTGGTTTCAACAATCAGAAAACAAGAAAAATATAATTTTTTAAAAATATCTAAAAGGGGACATTACAGGTTCTTCTAGTTCTTTTAATGATATTATGATTTTGATGGTTTTTGGTTACTTGTTGGTGGTGTTGTGATGTTTAGAGCTCTTGAGATCTTGCCTAGTTTATGTGGTGACGAGCTTTTGGGATTGCTTTTCCCTAGTAATCAGAGGTGAACTCTTGTTAGCACAAAACATTTCTTTTGCAGCTTGTGTGGTGATGGCTAATGAGACCTTGGTAATACAGAGTGCTTTTTTAGCCTCTAGATGAACTTCTTTCTTATTTTTCATTGTCTTGGTGCAAAGTGGATATTGCCCTAGGAGTGGCATCTCACACATGCACACACAGACCTAATGCATACAAACAATACACAACATGCATATAAGTACACACACACAAAACACAGACCAATGCAAACACACGCACATGCACACACACAATACACAACATGCACATGCACCATGCACATGCACATACACATGCACACACAACACATATGCACATTTTTTCCGAACTGTACTTATGTTTTTTCTTTTGTTTCTGTATTTTTTATATTTCCCCTCCTCTAATACATATCCGGATTTTTGAACTTGGTAACCAAATTTTCCACCATTTGATTGGCCGTGTGATCTACCACCATATTTCCTGCCCTCTCAATATGTTGATAAGAAATCCCAAAGTTATCATTTTTGATCCTAAATTCTTGAATGATATTATTAATTTGCCAGTCACTAGTTCCATTTGCTTGCTTTAATTATCAAGATTGAGTCCCCTCCCTCCTGAAATTTTCATCATTCATCTTCCTTAATTAGTCCTGTCTCTTCTATGAGGGCCAGTAGTTCTACCTTATTATTTGCATTCAGTCTGTGATTTCTGAAGATAGCATCTGAGTAGACAATACTGTTATTTTTGGTTTGAGTAGTAAGGGTTTTCTATATATCTCATATCCTTTGGGATACAAATAAGGACCTAGTCAGTGGGTGTCGGTTTATAACATTCTGCCTACCTGCTTTGGAACTTACATTATTACGGTCTTGCATGCTTGTGTCCAGGAGTTTCCATGGTGTTTTGAATCTGGGCCATCATTATGGGAACGTTCAACTTTTACCCTTCAATCACACTGACTGGACTAAGTAGAAAACACTATCAATTACGTAGTACATAATACAAAATAAAAATTGGATGGGTTTTAGAAAGGACCAGAAAATTGGAGATCTGATGCAATGCCCAAATAGGTTATCCAATTCACCTTCTAACCATTGGACAACCTCTATACATCCACCACTGTGCCATGTGGGATGTCCAATTAATGTGGAGGGTGTCTGCTAACATCACAACTATTGCAGATTCCCATGTAATCCTACAGCCTCCAATAGATCCTTGCAGAGTTGTGAATCATGGTTCTGCCAGTTGGTCAAAGGTCATCATGCTCAATGCAGAAATGGCCACAACCTTAGTAAATATGAGGCTGCCAATAAATTGCAATCCACCATAGGAGTATAAATGCAGATCTATTAATAGTAACAAGAACGAATACTTCCTTCAGCCAACCAAGCAAACCAATAGGGGCTAGCCACGACCAGAACCCACAAGGGAACTGACATGGGTTCAAGAACCACCATAACCTAGCAGATGCAATCTATTTGGTCAAGAACAACGGTCTCCATTACAGAAATCAAAAGAGACCTCAGTCACTCTCAGTGCTTCATTGGTAGTGAGCTAGTGCCAACAAAGGTATCTCTTCCTTTTGGCTTTTATTTTTAACCATTTTCCAAAAGACTGAAATGAAAATGTCACAGCAAATTCATTGTTTTCCAAGGTGCTCACAAAATTTCCTTGTTTGTGGTTCTTTTTTTTTTACCATATTTATAGAGTTTCCGTTCATTTGTGAGACATCAAATATTTCTGTATACTGTAATTGGAATTGCAATTTCCTGCTTATGTTATTTGACAGTAAGAACCTGTAGAATAATTCTGTATATCATCATTTCGGATTACAAAAGTTGAATATTGTTTGCTCATTTTGTTTTGATTTTCTCTTTAGAGCGTTTTGGTACAAGTGATTGAAGGATTCTAAAAAAGTATAAGATTTGCAAATATTATGTAGACATACAGATGCTGTTGCTAACATTAAATCTAGACGAATTTGTGTTGCTGCTGATTTCATCTGTGCATTTTCCTTTTTTTTTATTGCTGACTTTATAATTTTAAAGTTTCAACAATACCTGATTACCTGTACACGACATGTGTGTGTTCTGTGCATCTGCTATGTTGCAGCGTGACTGCGAAGCTCTAATGCTTCTTCAGAAGCAAGGTCTGAACAAAAAGAATCCTGCTGCAGCTGTAGTAGCCACTCTTTTTGGAACAGGTGAAGATGTGAATTGGCTTGCCAGAAATGATTTTCCTATTAATGCAGAAGATGATTTGGGTAAAATACAGCTAAAAGATTTCTTTGATGAGTCACAGAAAAGGGCCATTACTTTAGGATTAAATAGACAGCGAGCAGTATCAATCATCCAAGGTCCACCAGGTACAGGGAAAACCAGTGTGCTTGCTGAACTCATAGGTATAGCTGTCAAACGAGGTGAAAGAATACTGGTGACAGCACCTTCAAATGCTGCTGTAGATAACATGGTGGAAAGACTTGCTGATATGGGCTTAAATGTTGTGCGAGTTG
>VDFB02068852.1:0-27996 GCA_007258455.2 Sequoia sempervirens
TTCTAGTTTTACTGTTTTCATGTATCAAACTTTCAGGCTTTTAGCCATTGGGATTACGCATGAGAATGTGATTTTGTAATCAATTTACATTAAAGTCAATGAAAATTAATAGAAAACACTTTTGTACTCATTTATGGATTCATTGGATTCATCTTGTCATTGAATTTTGCAAAAAAAATGTGTTTCTAATGAAATTTAAGCAATTTTTCAATCTCCCGAGTTTTTTGCCAAGTTTTTTCCGAGTTTTTGCCGAGTTTTCAAAAACTCTCTAATTTTTCCCTTGGCAAGTTTTTTGTTGGGGCAAGTCTTCCAACTATGCAAACCATATTCCACATTTATCTTAAAATTGAAACATATAGGCTCTGAGTAGAGCATTTTTTGGTAAATTCTAAACTCTGCATTAGGTTCTCAATGGCATAATCGACTCCAATATGATCTCAACTACACAATTTGCAATAAACTAATACAAATAGCAAAACATTGGATTGATTCAGTAATAAAATTAATATACAAATTAATTAGATATATTCTAAGTTTCCCCATTAATGTGTTAATTGATAGCCAAGTTAACCATTTCGATGCTTCTTGGAACCTCCTCCAGAAGATAAACTGAAAATAAAATTACATGGTGCAGCTAGTCGTAATCCTGGATTGGTTGGTGCAAGGGTTGTGATGTGTTCTTCCTCAAGGCAATTCATTAGAGGCAGCTCTTTCCTTATGTGTTCTAGGTCTAACAATGAAGCAAAGGCGAAAGTGGTGTTTGAGGGTCTCATGTGGGCAATTCATGTGGATGGTGGCATAATTGGTTTGAAGCATGCAATTGGCTGGATAAGGAGGATTTTCATGCATCTTTCTTTCTCGCAAAGAGTTGCAAATCAAGTTGAATTTCCTTCTAGCATGTAGATGATTTTTTCAGAATGGAGCATGTCTTCTCCCCTTGAGACTCACCCTACAAAGGGGTTGTTTTGGAACACCACCTGAGTAAGACCTTTATTATTCCAGATGTTGTTACCCTTAAATTTGTTAATTCGATTCTAGGTTCAGGCAAACTGAGAAATTTCAGGATGCTTAGGACCAGAGCTTCTATTTCGGAAGTTTTTTAGCCAAGCAAGAGGCCAAGGTTCCTGATACAGCACTTAAGGAGTGAACTATAAGCAGGATTCTGCCAGGCAGTGAGCATGTTATTCTCTACAAAAGCTCAGAGGAACAATTCATGAGCACAAATGAAGGCCATGTTCATTGTCTAGCTGAAGAGGTGGCAGTTTTATGTAAAGATATTTAGATCATTTACCATTAAAAAAGAATAGATAGCCTCTATTGTCAGGATTGGTGTTGAATATTGATTGGTTGCATGTAATTTTGAGGGGTTACTTGGAGGTGTCAATCCTCTTCAACATGAGAGCTCTCTCCAAAGGTGGTGTTACATGTGCCATGAAGAGGTTTTTTCAAGATTTGGGGATCCAAGTGACCTGTAGCTCTAAAGCCAAGCACAATGGTGGGAAGGTGGCAAGCAGCAGTGGTGCTCCAGATGCAGCAGCATACCCAGCCTCCTCTTACTGCAGTAAGTGACCTTATCGTGTTTTCTTTTTCTGCCCATTTGTGAACAGGATCTTTCAAACGTATGGTTTTTCATTTCTCAAGGAGTTGTGTTTTTGTCCTTTGCAGGGATAGTTTCTGGATAGTTGTGATCTATTCTATCATTTCAGGATTTTTGTTTGGGATGTAGATAGCCATTTTTCATGGCTTATTTTGTTTCCGGTGACTCCAGCTCTTCATATGTAAAATATTTGTGTTATTTCATGGGTGAGGACCCCAGAAAAACCTCAATTTACCTATAACAAAATAGATATATAAGAAATAAATTTGACAGCAAAATGTACAGACCTAAAGTAAATACAAGTAAAACCTGAGATCGATCTTGATTGCTCTTTGGCTTGTGCATTTTCCTCCCACAGGTAGTTCTGGAAAACAATTCATTGATGAAAGCCTTTCCTCGAAGGCCAATGACTGTATATTCTTCTCTGTTAGTGGTGCAGCATAATTTTCCTTAAACTAATAATCAGGTCATAAAATGGCTAAGGCCTCAAATTTTCAAATTGCTTATACAAATTTAAACATCAATAAAGCTGAAATGCATGTACCCGAGGTACCCCATTTAATTGACTTTTTGGAAAGCTAAACCAAAAACTTGAAATTCATGTGAAATTTCATGCAAACCTTCCAAATGCTACATTTGGCAAAGATTTTGAATTACTTAACAAATTCAACTAATTCTGAAGATGATAAATGCATGTATCTTGAGGTCATCATTTTAATCGACATTATATAAAGTTAAACTACAAATTGTCTAAAAATTTTCATGTAGACCTGATATTTTCTATACTAGGCTAACCTTCTAACTCTAAGTATTTATCAAATCAAAAATTCAATCAAAGTGAAAAAAATGTGTGCCTTGAGGTTGACAAGTTGTCAAATTAACCTACTTTCTATAAAGCTAAAAATGTTAATAAAAATTCATGTGAATTTGCAAAATGCTATAATTAGAAAAGGTTTAGGTGGTGAAGATTTTGGTTGACCATTGGGAGGAGCGGCTGTGGATTTTGAGGCATGAGGGCTCCTGCATGCAGCTCAATGGCATCAAGATGGCTGTAAGCCATCGAGGGTGTAGTATTCTTGCCCATGTGTATGCTCTTCACATGCCTTGGTGTCTTTTTCGCGTTTTCGTGTGGCTTTCATTACTTTGCATGCTTGTTCTGCTTCTCATTATTTTGATTCTCTACAAAATATTACCTTGCCCTCTGTAATGTCCCCTTTCAGCGTGATCTTGTTTGCAGAGTGTTAGCCTATTTCTTGGACCCTTGTGGGCTAACTGGATTGGTTAGAGGGTCATGGTACCTTCTGGAGAGTTCAGTCGATTTCATTTTCTGAGATCGTGGATAGGCTCATTGCAGGCCTTGGCAGTACAGGAGTTTCTTTGCTTCTGACGGCACTGAATTCCATTGAGAATTGAGGGAGATAGGCTTACTTAAGTGATTTAAGTTATATTTTAACTTAAAGTCTTTTTATAAAGTCAAATTGACTTTATAATTCTTATATCACTTAAATAAAGTCTAAAGTGAATATTTTAAGTTATATCTTTTAATCACTTAAAGGAGGCGCCTAAAATCAAAGTCTAGACTATGGAAAGTGACTTAAGTTTATTTTCCATAAATTTAAATGATCTAAAACCCTAAAAGGTACGGCCTTCTTAGGTTTTCACCTCCTTTGCTTTATAAGGGATTTGGGCAATGAGAAACTCATCTTTTAGAATATTTCAACTTTGCCTTGAAGGTTTTTTACCTTGCTTCCATCCTGTGATCAGGTTTGCAGCAAATCCACCATTGGAGAACGAAATCTCTTCAGTGTGAGCACTTGTGAAGTTGTGAGAGATCAGCTGAATTAGTGCAGATTTAGAGAGCTTCATTTCAGAAGTTCTGCAGTGCTTCAACAGATTTTTGTAGTGTTCTTCATCAAAAATAGAGGGTTTATTGGTTGCTGTTCTTCCTTCACCATGGCAGACTTCATGGCTGTTTGGGCACACCTTCAGAGATGGTTTTTGGTGCTTTTTGTTTGAAAGGGCGTGGCACTTGCAAGGAAGGTTTTTTTGGCTTTTTGGAGAAACGTCTTCTTTCTGAGGATCTCTCTTCATGAACTTTTATCTCGTTCTCCTCTGGTTTCCCGTTCATTAACCTTTGCAATATGTAATGTTCCACCCGCCACTTCCACTATTTTGATTGGATTTTATTTAAAAAATCTGAGGCTTTCGGGTATGTTTGTATGTTTTAAATCCATTGTTGATGATAATAAACACCTTCTACAATTTCAGTTTGGTTAAATTTGCTCAAGTTTTCATTCTGTGAGCTTTTATATGATGCCCTCTCTTCTGTCACAAAATTTCTAAAACTAAGAAACACAAATAGACTTAAGAAAAGACAGGGGTTTGAGCAGTGAGCTAAGGCTCATCACACCTCGACATTGCTCGGCCTCAACATTTAATCATTTTCCCATCCTCTCCATTTTTTCCATCATGCCAACCGTGTACTGGTGGGGGGGGGCATTAAATGGAAGTTAGTGGCTCTTCCAAGCAAACCCCCAGATGATTTGCAAGGGGATTTAGGTTTAAATCCCGACGTGCCCTCAAACAACACTGCCAAATCATTTAGGGACATTGCTGCAGAAAGTGAACGTAGTTTTATCCCCACAACAGCAAGCTTCATTACGGAGCAAGCGTCATTACGGTTGACGATGGAAACCCCGGGTGCGACCAACAACAAAATGCTGGCAGAGGTAAGAAACCTCCTAATAACCCTAGAAAAATTTGCATCAATCCTAATGCCGAAATGGCCAAAGCCCTAGATAATGAAGAAAGGAGATTAAAAAATGTAGCAATCTTTCTTGCAGCCCTAGATTGTAATAAAATTTCTTCGCAGAAGTTTCTTGATGATTGGATTCATAATGTTTGGAAAAAAAAAATAGGGTTACAACACACCTTTTGTAGGATGATACAAAAGGGTTTATTTCTGGTTTTTCTCAAGAATTGTGAAATGCAAAAGAAACTCACTGATAAAGAATTCTAGACAATTGGAAATTTGGTGTTTAGAGTCATTGCTTGGTCCCCAAATATGGTAAATGAAGAGGTATTTGCCCTCTCATACCCTAGATGGATAACATTAAAAAATGTACTGCCATTATTGTGGGCAGTAATACCACAATTAGTGTCCCAATTCAGGAAAGCCACTAGAATAGAGGAAACCTGAAGCACCCTACTCCACATGGATGCCAGAATCCTTATGTCAATTACTCTCAGGGTGAAAATCCCAGAGGAAATTGAACTTGAAACAGAGAATTCCATTCTAAGCTGTAAAATAGAACTCCTGGGGGAGTACATGCATGTTTTCTCTGCAAAAGGGAGGGGCATGTGAGAAAAAATTGTCCAATCCTCAAAAACAGAAAAAAATATTAGAAATCGGCATGTAGGACCAAAAACAAAATTGAATGATAACTCAAAAACATTAAAAAGTGGGGGTATTGAGAGCAATGAAAGCTCTAAAGATGGATCCCCCCAAATTCGGTAAATCCATGAATTGAAATCTCAGAGCTCATGCAAGTTAACAAAAAATCTCTTGATTCTCAGATAGACCCTTTAGGGGCCTCGGACATTGATTTAGAGTTATCACCTGAAGAGGCTGATCTGCTCTCAAGGAAGGGAGAGGCCTTAGATGATAACAAAATTAATGATGCTAAATTAAGAGATTCAAATAAGAAAATAACAAACCCTAGCTTGAAGGAGCAGAGATTGCTCCCACCCGAGATAGGGGACCAAAGGATGGGTAATGAAAACCCAAGAAAGGAAATAGCCAAACCTTTGGGGCACAAGAAAAATGCCCAAGAACTAGTCCTGGATAAGATTAAACAGCAAATAGTGATTAATAACAGACTCATAAATAATACTAAGTCTAGAATGGAAATAAATGATAACACAAATGAAGAGGTTGCCCCTACAAAGACTCAATCTAATATGGGGAAGAAAATACTAAAAACAGGGAAAACTGCTCCAGGCAGAATTGAAAAAATTTCAAAGAGAATAAAGCTTGTATCCTGTTGACCAGAATGCAGAATAAAAAAATTCAGATTCCAGGGCAAAACCAGGATGATAAGAGCGAAGATATAGTGTCATCTACCTTGCAAAAAGAAATTTGAAAAGCCTCATATATGATTAACAATTCACAAATTGAGGTGAACAAAGATGATGAGGATTCCCCTCTATCAATGACAGATTTGGGGCAGCCAAAGACTACCCTTAGACCAGCCATGGACAAGAAGAACCTCTCAAATAATGATGAACACATAAAGGAAATTTTGAACTCCCGGGAAGGACAAAAGCCTTCTTCAGAGATCGAGACCTGCAATAAAGGAAATGAGCCTTGTACTAGTTACAAGCAAGAGAATGAGACCCAAACACTAGTATTAGATTAGAGGCCTGTAATGGAAAATAACCAAAGCTTCTTCAATATTTTGAAACCAACAAGAAACAATGAGAACTTAGACAAGGAAAAAGTCATAGAGAGGCATAAGCTTCAAGAAAGCTTGAACAGTAATCTTCAAATTGAAGAGAATCCACAAGATGAAAGGGTAGACAGCTCTTTTGTAAATAATTGGCTAAAACAAAAACAAAAACAAAAATAGGACTCTGTCCCTTATCAAAAAGAATAGCTAAACAAAGATTATTCTTCCTAAATGCTTTAAAGGATTTAAGAACTCGGAAGAAGGCCCACAGGAAATGGAATTAGATGACCTTTAACTGTACTGATTGGAACATCAAGGGACTAGAATCCCCAAATAGAAAATATAACAGAAGATACCTAAATCAAGAAAAGCATAAAGATGCAGCACTATTACAAGAGGTCAAAGCGGTTAATTTTAACTTGGAAACAAATCTCAAATTCATATGGAGGGATTCCTCTTATTATGTAACAAAGCATGAAAAAGGCAAAGGAGGGGCTGCAATCCTTCTTGCCAATTGCTAGACCAAACGGGTAAAAGCCTAGTTACCGGTTCGGTTCGAGGCGGGTTGGATTCGAGACCCGTGCAATGAGCAAAAATTTTAGGGTTTGAGTACGTATGGGTACGTGTGTGTATATATATATATATATATATATATATATATTAATAATTTAATATATTATAAATCTATATATATGTATTATATATACAAAAAAATAAGAGAAATATAGTGAATTGTAAAACTAAATCATTTCATAGTATGATACTTGATCAACAAAGGTAATGAAAACTCAAATGATTAGACATTGATTTTTTGTTAATTTTATATCAATTCATTTGAATTCTCAATTCAGCTCTAATGTATTATAGATGATTATACCATGAATATGGTGAATGCCTTATCATATGAATATTTGAATTTTTCTATATGTTTAAATTTCTGCTATTTTTTCAATTGCTAACCCCTGGAAAAAAGGCCTCCTGTTCCCTGTCATCACTGAAATGTGTCCCACTGTTTCCTACCATTCCCATCTCAGAAACTTGGTGAACAAAGGTGTTTTTGTCAGACATGGATATTATATTTTAGGCTCCAAATCTAATGATGTAACAGAGGTTTGTAGAAGAGATGAAACTTCCTATCACGGTGGGCCGCAATAATCACATTTAAGGTGACTGCAAAATAATTATGTAGGGGTGCACCCTGTGCGTACCCAGCACGAACCCACTAACCCCCACGAAACTGGCGAACCCACAGTGCTGGGCACGCACCCTGTGCGTACCCAGCACGAACCCACACGTACCCACACGAACCCACGAACCCACGGCGAACCCGCAGTCTTTGCGCACCAGACCGAACGAGTGCGTGCAACGAGGTTGAGCCGTGGAGTGCGAATCGATAACATAGGTAAGCCCATGAAACCTCACCATGCGACAGGGCAGTATGGGTTATATTATTGAAAAAGATAATAGAAATTTGGCATATGCTCTATATATGCTTTAAATGGTTATAGACAAAGATGTGAACTATGGGATTCGATAAGCAACTTACAAGATGTACCATGGATTATAGGGGGGGATTTTAACATGATTGAGAATATGGAAGACAAAACAAGGGGTTTTGACATGGGATGGAAAGGTAATGAAAATTTCTTCTGGTATAAAATGAAAAACAGACTTAGACTCTTGGATCCTTTAGAGGGTACAAGAAAAGAGAACAAAAACATATGGTTTCCTGGTGTAACTATCAAAAAGGGAGCAAAAGAATATATTGTAGGTTGGATAGATTCTATGCACATAAAGAAGTCTTTCAATTTGACCAAGGAGAAGGGACAAACAGCAGAGTGAAGGTCCACCCTTGGACACTTTCAAATCACCACCTGGTCACAGTTAAAATCTTATTGAAGATTCAACCCGATATAATAAAGAAGGAAAAAAAGTTTTTCCTAAACACAAGCCTTCTAAACAATGAGGACTGCAATGATGCAATCTTCACACTAAGAGAAATTAACAAATGGATGCATAAGAATGCCTCATGCATAGAAAGGTGGAATGTCAACATAGAGGGTTGGCAAAAAGTATTCCGAACAATTGGGGAACAAAATGCAAAGGATTAGCAAAAAAAAGAAAACATACTACAAGAAAATCTCTTGAAAGCTGAAAACAGGATTCAAGAAGACCCCAAAAACCTAGACTTGAGCAAGGATCTAATAACCATTAAAGGGGAGCTAAGAAAAATTCAAAATCACAAAGATCAAGGGCTAAAGAAGATATTAAAACTAAATTGAGTTACCCATGGAGACAGAGAATCAAAAAAAAAAATTCAGAATGCTAAAAGCTAAGGAATCAAAAGAAAAGATTAATTAGTCTAGCAAGAAGATGGTCTGGTAAAAGACCCCAAGGAAATCCAAAAGAGTTTCTACCAATTCTACAAAGACCTATTCACCTCTGAATGTAACAACCCTCGCAACACAAAAGCAAGAGAGGATTGCAAGAAGTAGATCCCTACAAAGGTTTCAAAACAGGATGTTGAAGGTTTGAATAAGCAAATATCAAAAGAGGAAATTAAAAGAGCTATTCTAGCCCTAAACAATGACAAATCTCCAGGTGTGGATGGAATGCCAATAGAGTTTTACAAAAAGAATATAGAGTGGAGAAGCAAGGATCTCTTCAAGTCTACGAAGAGGCTACAGAAAATGGTTCTTTAGGTAAATCTATAAATAAGGGGATTATCAAGTTATTCCCCAAAGGAGACAAAACCTTAATAAAAATTTGGAGGCCCATAATACTCCTTAATGTCACCTATAAAATCTTTGCAAAAGCCATTGCCTTGAGGCTTTCAAAAATCCTCCCAAAGATCATCAATAACACCCAAACTAGCTTCATAAAAGGGAGGTATATACTTGAAAATCTACTGACTATTCGGGAAGCAATGGAGTGGGCAAAACCGTCCAACCAAAACATAGGAATGTTGTTGGTTGACTTTGGGAAGGCCTATGATAGAGTAGAGCGTCCTTTTATAACAATGGTCCTTGAGACATTTGGTTTCCCCAAGAGATTTTGTCAAATGATAAAAATCTTAATGAAAGATGCACTGCCCAAGTTGATGTAAATAAAGCATTGACAGAGGTATTTGAATTGCAGACATCTATAAGACAAGGATGCCCTCTGGCTCCATCACTGTTTGTCATTGTTGCAAACGCACTTCACTATATCCTAAGGGACCCAACATTAAGCCCAAGGGTAAAAGGGATTTCACTTCCAAATGATGATGAACTAATCAATTTACAATTTGCAAACGATATAGCCCTTTTCATTAGCCTGGAAAAAGAAAACTTTGGAAATCTAATGGAGAAGTTGAATTTTTTTGGCATAGCTACAGGAGCAAAAATATTTAAAGTAAAATCTACCATGCTGAGCTAGGATATCTCCCAACTAGATTGGTTTAGTGAATATGAGCTTCAATGGGGAGACCCAAACAAAATTGTCAAGTATCTAGGGATACCATTTGTGGTAAGCCCCAATCTAAAGGATATGTGGGACTAGGTGAAAAATAAAATTGAAAAGAAGCTAAGTAACTAGAATAAACAATACCTTTCAATAGTTGGAAGAGCTCAAGTTTGTCAGAAGATACTATTATCTTATAATATTTACTATGCATCTGTTTGGCTCTTTAGCAGCTATCAAATTGAGGAAATCCAAAAGAAAATTAGACAATTCTTATGGTCAAATGGTAAAGGCAAAAAGAAAGAAACATGCAATCAAATGGGAATGGTGTTGCATGGAAAAACAAAAGGGTGGTCTAGGACTAAAAGATCTATAAAAGCAAGGGACGGCATTGGCAACAAAATGGATCTATAAGGTTAAAGGGAATAAACCATGGAAAATACTAATTAGAAATAATATAAGAAGAGTCTCATGTCACCTTTTCCTAGGCAGTTATCAGTTGCAGTGGTTAGTCTACCAATTGGTCCTCGTAGGCTAACAAGATGGTTAGGGGGGCCCTCTAAGGGAATTTATTGGGTAATCAGTCAATCATTTGGATCTTGTTAGTGTCTCCCAGCTCAAAATATTCCAGGGTTTTCATTGTGCACCTCTTGGAGCAGTATTTGGACACTTTTGTCCATACTTACTATTTATAGTAAGTCACAGGGGTCATTGGCATGGTCGAATGGCGGTATTACTTTATTGGGCATGATGGCAAATTTCTATCCTAGATTTATCTTGGCTTTATCATAGTCCTATGTATTAAGTTTTAATAACGTCAATAATAAAGTTAAATTAAAATATTTAACTTTATGCGTTATTTATATATTTTAATGAATTTATGATAAAGGTGATATAAGGGGTCTTTTTAAAAGATTATTTTATTTCATAAAGTGGCACCAACTTAAAGGAGATATAAGGCAGGAAATAAATTAAATGAAATAATTTTAAATTGCCAACTTGGGTGTGGGAATTGGAGGGAAATATAAAAGCCCTTTTGTGAGCTCATTTGCACATTCATGTTTTGGAAGAAATTTGATAAGGGTTTTTGCAGGTTGGACTGGAGAGTTTGAAAATCTCAACTTCATTGAGGACGAAAACCCTCATGAGGAATAGCATGCTATAGGAGTAAAAGATCTCCCAAGGCTACTTGCGAATTAACTCCATTTTAGGGGTTGTGCTTGTGCTTCAAAGATTGTTTGATCGATTGTTCGTTTGAGAAATTGTGAAGTCTCCACAGAGAAAATCTCATAGTCAAACATTGGGGTTTGTTACAAGAAGATATTAAAGGTGAAAACTATTCTAATTCATAGGCATATTTTATTCAATTCCCAGCTGATCGAATGCCAAGCAATATTAATTTGAGGCACTAGAAATTATCTTTGTTTTGGGGAGGCATTTGGAAGGAGCTCTTGCATACATAAAATGGGGCCCGAATAGCCTTATTCATTTACAGCCTTTGTAATGAAACAACAGCCCACTAATCTATAGCCGTACCCCATAAGAAGACTCCTAGGGATGGCATGGACTCTTTGAAGGGTCAAAGAAAGAGGCGATTGGTTAAATGCTGGTCAAACCATATAGAAGACCAGTTTAGTTTAGGCGTTTGGTTTATGGTTGATGTGCTGGATACGGTAACAGCAAACTGAAGTGATAGAGGAATTTGGAGGTCACTGCAGGCTCATATTAAGCCAGTTCAATCTGAGTGGCATCAAGGAGTCTCCATAAGGATTAGACCTGCTAGTCGTCAAGGTTAGACATTTGCATTAATTCAAAACTGCAACTCTGTTATATTTGCAGCAGACTGTTAAATTTTCCAAGTGCAAACTGTTTGTTATTCTGTCACTTGAAGTGAATGGTAATGTTCATGTTTGTATTCCAAGCTCTTTGAAAATTCTGTTATATGCTTATGGGAGATTGTGATAAAACCATGCTATGCAAACTGAATACAAATTAACCATCACTACAGTGGAAGTAATAAAATTAAGTTTAGAACAACAGTCAAGTAATTGTTTGACAAAATGCCCCATATGTCAAACTGGAATAATCTGAGCAAAAATCACAAAGTCCAAATCCACATCGGGGTGGGACATTACAAAGAGCTGTTCCAAAACAAGCCAAATCTTGGAAGAACATGCTTCTCTGTGACCTAGTCTTTGGTAAATTCCCAGTGTCCCTGGCTGGTTCCAATATATTAAAGAGCATTTGGAAAGCTTGGAAAATATGCAAAGATGCTATCCTAAATCTAAGTTACCGGTTCGGGTTCAGGTTCGGGTTCGGGTTTGGTTCGCCGGTTCGGCTAAAATTTTTGGGGGTGGGTTCGGTTCGTTTTGGGTTCGTTAGTACAAAAAACATGTAAAAATAAAAAATATTATATATATATATGCAGCCTTGAAGCAAGAATTAGGATTAAAATATCACATACATCATATAAACAACAAAACCACCATAAACTTGAATGTCATTTAAAACATGCATGATAAATATTCATCGTTGAAACTTGAATTGTGGCAGCATCATCAAGAAATAATTGTTTCATAACTAGCTATATCAAGTAATTTGCAACCGTATGAAGATTATTTTCAGGCAATAATGTGTGATGAACACTTTCAAGCTTCAAAGTAGCATGCGTGGGAGCTTTCCTGATATGTATGAGACTTTCAAGCAGTTAGTAGTTTATTCATTTTTTTCATGATTGTATATCTATTTATTGACAGTCAGATAATACATAACTGTGAGATGGTTGAGAATCGAGATATGATACCTAATATAAGGGCTGCTGTTTAAATCTTATCAGAACACCGCCATGTGGTCTATTTCTTTGATTGAAACTTGCAGCCATTTTGTTCTCTAAATTTCACTTGAAGAACATTAATATTTTATTATTTCCTTATTGAAGCGTACAATCTAGATTAACCTTGATTTTGTTTAGACTGTTTATATTTTTTGATCAAAACTGATTCTAACAAGTCAACATGACTTTTGAAATGTATAAAATAATAGAGAGGGGTAGCCAATGGACATTAAAAAATAAAATTTTGAAGAATCCTGACATTTTTCAAAAACATTGTAGAGTTGAATCATATTTTTTAGCTAAAGATGCCTAGGGTTAGGGATCCTAGATACACTCATTGGAAAACTGGTCACTGATGGTAAAACACTCATTGCTACCCCACAAATTTAGGGTGTATTATCATTCCACAAAGAACAGGAGCATTTCTTGCCAAATTCAAGGTGGCAATATGTGTTTATAACCCCATCTTTATCTTCCACTAACCCTTTGCATTGCTCCTCCACAAAATTAAACCCTAAAAATCTAATCACCATGTACAAGAATCTCATCATCATATATAAATGATAAATAATAAACTAAAAGGAAAGGTCTTTCGCCTAATCTGTATGCAGCCATGCTTTTGGCATTGTCAAAAAGAGCAAAACAAATGAATAAGAATGAGGTAGTTAAGGTGTTTGAAGTGATTAGAGGTCACTTTTAGGGTTCCCTTGGGCGTGGGTCAAAGTCAAACTCCATAAAACATTAAAAAAATGCTCAAAAAAACACTTTTTGGATGCCTAGGCATGCAGGTTCTGTCTTGGTTCGCCTGGGTTCTGTCTGGGTTCTGCCCGGGTTCTCTTGGGTTCTGCCTGGGCGAACCAGACCCAAAAATGAAGGACCCTGGTCGAACCCACAGGCGAACCGAACCAGGACCCGAACCAGGAGCGAACCAGGACCAGGACCCAGCCCAGAACCCAGAACCAAACTTAGTCCTAAATAAATGCCAAATAGAGGAGGACCTAAAGAAAGTATACCATTTGAGATCCATTTGGTGGAATACTTTCCACAAAAATAAGCCCCTGGCACTTCTACAAGGGTGCTCTGCAAAGGCTTGGATAGAAATGGAATCTCTCACTTCCAAAGCATAATAAAAGATCGCCATTTAAAAGAGTGGGATTCACTCAGACATGAGTTCGATATCCCTCAAACTCAGAAAAGAACCTATGACCTGATTAAGAAACAAAATCTGATAATGAAAACTAACAAATCTTCTGATAATGATGACTTGCAGGAATTTGAGTGGCTGAAAGATAACAGGTTTGCAAGGCTAAAAGCAAAAGAGATGTATAAGATGCTAGCACATCCCCCAGACCTATCTGAGTACATAAACAAAGGGTGGAACATGGATCTTACCCATAAACAATGGGATAAAGTAGGTTTTGTCATATTTGGAACAATGCCTTGGAACCCAAAAAAGTAGGTTTCAGATGGATGTTGATCTTGCAGAGACTGCCAAATATAGACTCTTAAAACAACCCAAATGTTTGTGATATCTGTAAAAAATCTGAAACTGTTAATCATATCTTCTTTGACCTTTTTTTTGCAAAAGAAATTTGGAGCTTGTTTCAAATAGATTCAGTGGGATGGGGAGATTTGAAAGATAAAAGAAAAAATAAAATTTTAATGGGAAAAATAGAAGGAATAGGAAACTTAATAATCTTTTCTGGCTAATCTTTTCTAAAGAAATTTTATGTTGTATTTGGAAAGCTAGGAATGATGAGAAATACCAAGGCATTAGGAGAGCTCAGATGAGTCTTATAGAAGACCCACCATTCATAATGTTTACATGCAGGTATCTATCACAGTTCAAGTGGCTAAAGAGAAGTTCAAAAAACTGATGGAGAGTGGCAAAGTGGAAATAACTAAACAGGAGGTAGCATATGCTAGCCAATGGCTGTACTACAAAGGAATCAGCAAGCCAGACCTGGGTGACTTCATGAGGGAGGAAAGAAACACCAGCAAAAGCCAAGCAAAGAATGCAGCAAAAGAAAAAAGAGACTAAATATTAATACAACAGCTCTGATTATGTATTCCATGATGTATATGATCCTTTTTGTAGATGAGAAGAGGTATTTGTAAATGATCCTTTTTGTAACAAAAACAACAAAGAAATCAGGATAGTAAACAGAAGCTCTGTGGGGTATATACCATCAGTTAGAATCTGCTCCAATTATATGATGACACCAACGTAAACAGAATGTAAATCTTGATCATTATGATCACTTTTGTAAACTACAATGAATACAAAAAAAAATGCTATAATTAGCTGAGGCTTGAAAGAATTTAATAAACTTAAACATAAACATTTAGATGAATTCTGTGTACCTTGAAATCATAAATATAATCTACTTTCAGTAAAAGTAAACAAAATTTTCCATAAAAATCCATGCAAACCTTCAAATCACGTATTTAAATAAGACTTCAAACTACTTAAATAAATACTACTCGCAATGAATAATTCATGTACCTTGATGTCAACAATTTCATCTACTTTTTGTAAAGGTAAACTAAAAACTGTCAATAAAAATTCATGTAAATCTCAAAACATGCAATAAGTGGCCATCTTACACATATTACTCAAGTTTAAATTTCACTCAAAAGTGAAAATGGAAACCACATGTGACTCAAAGCCATCTGGAAAGTTAAGCTAAAAGTTGTTTGTACTCTGTAGAATTCATGTAATTTCAGCAATGCCACGCTTTGACTTCAAATTATTTAGCACAGAAAAATAAACAAATAAATATGTTGAGGTCATCCATTTAACCTACTTTTTGTAAAGCTAAACTACAAATATTTGGTTAAGTCATGTAAACCTCAAAAACGATATTATTGGTTAGGTGTTTTGAATATTTATCAAATTTAAATTTCACTTAAAATGAAAAATACAGTTGCATCAATGCTGTCAATTTAACATACTTAACTGAAACTTCAATTTATTGAAAAAATTTAAATATTTGTCAAGGTCAAATATATATATATGTAGTCAAATTAACCTACTTCCTTCCCATAGAGCCAAACCTATGTTGCTGGGTATGCCCCCCCCTCAAAGCTCAATCTTGTACCAAACTGATCCAAGTACCAATCCCAAGGTGAACCTTGTGGTATCCAAGGGCCACCCAAAGAATTTAACAAATCATTTTTTAAAAACATTATTTTATTTTTATAAACAAAAAAGGTGTTAAATACCTAATTTTTCCCTCAAGTAATAAAATTGTGAAAATGGCATGTACCATGAAGGTTTGTGAGGTTTCAAAGGCCTTAATTTGGGCTTGCTGGCAGGGGCTTTGCCCCTCAACCCCACTGGAGGCATTGCCCCCCAACCCCCACAATGGGCACCACCCCTCAACTCCATTGGAGTCTCCACTCCAAGACCCCCACTAATTATTGGGATCTCTTGTCACATAAGAAACTTGATTACAATTAAATGCGAGAAGAATTGGGATCTAGCTCTTGAGTGTGCTGACATGTACATTATTGTAACACAAATTGCCAAAAACCTCTTTATATAAGGCAACTTCTACATATGACATGGCTAGTGGAAGTGACTGTTGGCAGATAGTCAGTGCTCCCCTTGGGATTCATGACATGGACTAACCACCTCCCATGGATTCATTAACTCTGACAATTGTATCGAGCATTAATAGGTCGATCTTTTGGTGCAACGACAACCATGGGGCCAATAATTGGTATCAGAGCCAAAGGTTTCGGGTTCAAACCCCCTCGGGTAATGCTGCGTAGGAGATTGTTGGCAGATGGTCAGCACTCCCCTCGAGATTCGTGCCATGGACTAGCTACCTCCCGTGGAACTGTTAACTTTGACGGTTGTATCGGGCATTAACAGGTCGATCTTTTGGTGCGACGGCAACTATGGGGCCAACAGTGACATTGTAACTCATTGTGGTTCAAATGAAATTCAACCAAATATTGACTTTGATGCTTGTGATGAAATGCAATATGAAGACTATTGAATATTGATTGTAATTTTCATTGTGTATTGACATTTGACGAGTAACTAATTATGAATTTATAAGTCTTCTCTTTTTCATATTGTTAGGTACTTAAATATTTTGTTTATTAGCAATTATGAGTATCACTGTTTTTATATTTTATGAAACCCAAAGAAAAAAATTGCCGTACCAGCAAACTGAAAAATGAAAAATGTCTGTAATAGATAGTCATATAAACCTTACAAAAATGTTGTACATAACTAAAGCTTCGAAATTATTAAACAAATATAGATATCCCTCAAGATAATATATAAATATGTGTGTTGAGACTGTCAATCTAACCTGCTTCCTATGAAGCTAAACTGAAAAATGTCTCTGGAAAATTCATATAAACCCCAGAAATACAAAATATAGCTGGGCCTTGAAATTATTAAAAAAAAATAGATATCAACTGAGACAAAAAATAAACGAACATGCCTTTAAGTCATCAGTTTAACCTATCATGCAAAGCTAATCTGAAAAATGTCTACAAGTTTATAAAACTTGGAAATATTATACATAACAAACACTTAAAATTATTAAAATTTGAATATCACTCAAGATAAAAAAATAAATGCATGTGCTTTGAGGCCGTCAGTTTAACCTGTTGTGTAAAGCTAAATTGAAAAATGTCGGTAAAAAATTATATTAGCTAAGAAACACTACACAGCCTTCGGATTATTTAACAAATATAACTCTTACTCAAGATTAAAAAATAAATAAATGTACCTTGAGGCCATCAATTTAACCTATTATGTAATGCTAAGCTTTAAAATGTTGGTTAAAAATCATATAAACCTTAAAATTTCTATGCATAACCCTAGGTTTCCAATTGTTTAACAAAATAAAATTTCACTCAAGACGAAATATAAACACATTTTCCTTGAGACTGTCAATTTAACCTACTTCCTGTAAAGCTAAACGAAAGAATGTCTATAAAAGATTATATAAACCTCAGAAAGGCTATAGTAGATAAGGCTTGGAATTATTTAGATACATGGCATTGCCAGAGACTTCCAAATATCTATCGAGTTTATATATAACTCGAGGTAAAATAAATAAATGTGACTGGAGGTCTTAAATTTAACCTACTTTCAGAAGATCTTTGACTGAAATTTGTCTGTAAAATTCATTAGAATCCAAATGCTGCTGAATCTAGGTCGTTTTGCAGAAAATAATCTCAAATTTAAAACACAAATCGAGTTACGTGCATACCTTTATGTAAAGATATATAAAAACTTATTTAAATTTTGAAAAATTTCTTACCTGACGATTTACAATGCTGTGAATTGCGTGATGATTTATCAATGGGAACGTATCTGAATTTTTCATGTTTGTTACAGATGAGTACTCTATCGAAAGGTACTGTATCTACATTTTTATTACCGTTTGCATTTCTAGAAAAAAGCATGGTTTAAGCGGGCTTTTTTCAGACACAAAAATTTACATCAATTGACCGCAATTTTGCAGTTAGCCTATTCAAACACCAAGGGTTATTGCCGTCTTCTATAAATTTAGGTTTTTAACATGTTGAGGTTTTGGCGCGCCTGTACGGATGAATTTATGATTTGACACGTTTGGCTTTCAATGCGGCTGTTTGAAGGCCTCTAGCGTAAAGGCGGCAACGCCCTCTCGTTATAGACTGAATATTGGAAACTCAAAATGCATGTTTGTGATTTATATACATTTCTTAGAATGTGATATATGAAACTTCGTGGGGAATCAATCATGTTTTTTTATATGGATATTTCTATATATTTTTTTAAAACTTCGAATCAAAAAATTTTATATGGAATTATTGATTTTATTTTAACTTTTATGATTGTATGATTGTATTTAGATACTTTTAAATAAAATATAATTGAAATTTTAAAAAGACTTGCATGATTGAATGATGATATTTTAGATAGACTTTCAAAAAATTATAAATTATTTAACAAGTGTTTGTGTTTCTAATTTTGTAATGATTGTAATTGTAATTGTAAATGTAATTACATTTCTAATTTTAAAATTTATTATATTTTCATTAATTATAAAATTATATAAATATAGCTGCAACAATTAGGTGGGGATAATGTCATGTGCTGCTATGAAAGAGCATTGCCTAGTTGGCGCAGTTAGTACGGGGGGTAGGTTGGAGAAGTTATTGCTAGTCCTTTCGTGTGTGTTGTGTGGTTGGACTCTATGATCCGTAGGGTTGTAAAGGACTATTATTGAAGCTGAGGATAAAAAGATTTATTCTGGCACGAATCGTGGGTGTTAAGAGGTGGCAAATGGTGCTTTGGAGCTCATTTCAACTTTGCAAATATGGTGAAGGCTCGATTTGGAGTTTGCAGTCATGGAAACTCTTGTGCGTCTAGTTTCCACGAGAAAGCTTGGGCTTTCCTTGGCAACATTACGAAGAACCGCCTCCATTCTGTCTTCAAAGATTGGGACCCCTTGGTGTTGGGGGCCGTCGAACTGGTGTTGGGGAAAGGATTCATGTTGTCCACAAAGAGATACAGAACAAACGTGGACATCGCCTCCAGGTTCGTTGTGGCTCTGCTCGACTTGGAGTTGTCGAAGGCCATAGTATTTCTAATGGCAAGGAAGTTGGGCATGGTGGACCTATTAGGCGGAGTTGAGGACGTCATAATTATTATTGAGTTGGGAGTGGGGATACCACGGCCTCGAGATATGGCGAGAGCTTTCTTATCTGACATCTGTGTGAAACTATATCCATTTATTCTGGACATGAAGGAGCATGAGCTTGGTGAGCACAGGCTGCAGGCACAGTGGGGCGTAGAATATTTGAAGGTTTTCCTGTATTTAGAGGAGACACCAGAGGTGGACTGGAAGGGGAATTTTAGGGAGTACCTTCTAGAGGAGGGCGTGTTTTATGAGTGAAGACAATGAACTCCTTTTTTGTGTCGGACCCGGGTTTAGCAATAGTAAGGTGTGGATATGGCTTTGGGCTTTTTTTGCGTCTAGTGTATGGTCAATCCAGGTAGTGCTAGTTGTTGGGTGTCTAATCTATCGTGTTGGGTATCAAGTTTGGGGGAGCAAGAATGTGTTTGGGTTGGGGGTTTGTGGTATGGGTTGGACTAGTTGGGTTTTTGTTAAGGTAAAAGCATTGTAAGGGAAATGCAGGGTTGAATCGCAAGAGGGCTGGGCAGAAATGGTGATCATCTCCACCGTAAGGGTGGCACATTGTAAAAAGCTTTTTTAATATCAATACAAGACTCATTTACGAACCAAAAAAATATATTTAAATATAATTTTAAATTAATTTATATAATTATAATTGTAATAATAAAGGTAATTGTAAACTTGAATTTTTAAATATAATTATTTTTAAAAATTATATTTTATTTTTTTTAATTAATTTTCATGCTAATTAAAATTATTTTTAATATTTTAAGTCAAAATATTATTGAGGCATAATAATTTAATATATTGATATAATATATAATCTAATATACTAAATCATTAAGAATTGAAATATAGTATTATTATACATTTTATTTTAAAAAGCTTTGAATCTGTCTACTGGTGAAAATTGCGAAGGAGGCTTGCAAAATAAAGATTGGGACTACAAAAATAAAGACTTGAATGAATTCAACCTGTTAGAAATCAATGTATGTGAAGAAACCAAGGAGGATATTGACCTCCTTCCCTAATATGCAATAATATGCAGAGTTATTGGTCCACGACTGGACAGAAAAAATATTCAAAACTAGGTGGTGACAAACTAGAAATGATAACATGTGATAAAGTTTCTACCAGATGGATTCTTTAGTGTGGCATTTCTATCTGAAGAAGAAAGGGAAGGTATCATGGTTGGTGATTTGTGGAAGATTGGCAAATATCCGATATATATGTAAAAATGGATTCTAAAATTTAACCCTAGAAAATATGAGCCATATGAGGAACCGAGATGGATTAGAATGTACAATCTACCTCTTGAATTATGGTCAGAGGAATGTCTGGAAAATATATGCAAATCTTTAAGCACCCTGATAGACAAAGACATTTCATTGTTGGAAGATAATTCTTATTTGTATGCAAGGGTTCAAATCATAGTGATTCAAAGAATCCCCTGTGATATTAAATTGAAAACATCACAAGGCATATGGGTTCTAATGGTTGAAGTTGAAGAAACCAATTTCTTTTATTTGAACCGCATGAGACAAAATCATGTGATAGCAAATTGCTCCAAGTTGATCAAGAAGGATATATGGAGATAGAAGGTGAAGGGACTGTTAATTGAGACATAGAAACCTAAGGAAATAAGAAAATAAATGAAATAATTGGCTCAGTGTAAGAAGGTGGTGGAACTAGAAAAACCCAAGAACATCACATCACCAAGTTTGGATCCTCAAATAGAAAAGGTGGTTAAATCTTTGAAGATTCAGATTGGGTTAGAAGATGGAATTCCAAAGTCCTCTCCAATTTCCCCCACTTTGTGGACAATAAAAGCAAACGGATCGAAGGAAAAATTAATGAAAGCCTGGAGATAACAGACAAGAACCAGAACTTGGAGATGGATAGTGATGAAGGTGATTACGATGAACTACGTATCACACACACAAGATGCATCTCATAGATGACATCCCAGATTTTGGCACTCAATTCAAGCATAGATAAGAAGAAAGGACAGAAATCAAATAAACAAAGCATGAAAAACTCACAAAGGAGAAAGGTATAACAAGCATTATTTTTTTTTTGTTGAATGCTAAGGGAGGGAAACCCTCCCTTAAGAGGCCATATAGATATTAACATGGAATTTTAGGGGCCTAAATGCCTCTAACAAACAATGATTAGATAAGCATCAAATAGAAAAACAAATTCAAATCTTAATACAAGAAACAAAGATTGAAGCTGAAGGAAAGAAGGAACTCAATATGTCCAAATAGGAAGAAGAATACTCCAAGGCATATGGATCTACCAATGGTCTTGGAATACTCTAGTGTGTCAACAGTATAATGGTACTTAAGAAAATTGCAAAAGGAGTAGAATTGGCTTCTATGTGAGGTGAGGTGTTTAAGAGTTAACTTAAATTTCTTTGTGTTCAATATATACAGGCCTGTCAAAAAGCATGATAAGGTAGAGATATGGGAAATCCTAAGTAATATGGTGGTCGATCTTCAAGGAAGGTTGATCTAGTTATGGGAGGTGATTTTAACTCAATACTTAGATGTAAAGAAAAGTGGGGGTACCAATAAGATCCCTACATTGATGGCAGATTTTAGACAATTTGTCATTACCACAGATCTACTAGATGCACAAACTAAGAATGGTTCCAACACATGGACGAATAGGAGAGAAGACTTTACCCTAATCAAGGAGAGATTGGATCAATTTTTATACTCTTAGGAATGGCTGGAAATTAACATCACAATGGAATCTAGAATCCTCCCACTTGTAAGATCAAATCACATGCTTGTAGAATTAACAATAAAAATGGAGAAAGGAAATAGCAGAAGCTCGTTCAAGTTTGAAAGAATGTGGTTAAGGAAGATAGAACTAGTGGAGCTAATCGAACAATTATGGAATCTGGCTCCCTAATGTGTAGGCACCAAAAGCTTTGTATTAAAAAAAAATGCAATACATTAAAAGCAAGCTCACAAAATGGAATGGAACAATATTCAAAAGCACCTTCATGGAAAAAGAAATGATAGAAACAAAATTAGAAAACCTAAATGAGAAAATTATTGCAAATGGAATGTTTCAAGAAGACTTCCAATTGGAGAAAGCATTAATGAAAGAATATAATGAAATGTTAGCCAGAGAGGAAGAATACTAGCAAGCAAAGTCACAAGAGATGTGGCTTATGGAGGGAGACTCTAACATAAAATTCTTTCATAAAATAACAAAGTTAAGGAAAGCACAAAACAAGATAACAATAATATGCAACCATGAAGGAAGAATGTTAGAGTCAATAGAAGAACTATAGAGTGAAGCCATAAGTCCCTTTCAAAACTTGTTATCACCAGACAATTCTTGGGACGCACTAAAATATGGTAATCTACTAAACAATATTCCAAGACTCATAGCTATCCAGAGGAGAATGAAAAGTTAATGGCCCCATTCATAATGGAAGAAGTTCTAGTGACTACCTTCCAACTACATCCTGAAAAATCACCTAGCCTCAATGGGTTCCTTGCACTCTTCTATCAAGAGTGTTGGTATTTTATAAAAATGGAAGTCTGGGAGTTGATAGAAGAATTCAGGAAAAAGAAGTAGTTTATCAAAGACCTAAATAACACGGTACTTACATTGATACAAAAAAAAGAAAAGTATATTTCATTTGGAAAATATTGTCTGATTTCTCTTTGTAACACCATATAAAATATTGTCTAAAGCATTGGAAAATAGGCTGAAAAGAACCTTGGGGACAATAATATTGTGCAACCAAAGTGGCTTCATGTTGGGAAGAGACATTGTGGACAATATAATCATTATAAGTGAGGGACTCCACATAATAACTAGAAATCACTCATGAAATATGATGATTAAGGGTGATCCTACAATAGTGGTTGACAATTTTAAACTAGACGAAAATATTTTTAACTAAATATTCACATTCGAGGACCTATAGCGCGCTAAACCATGAGGAATTTGAAGATGATTCAAACTAGAGTCTCATCAAATTTTGTCTGTAGATTCTAAAAATATTTGTTTTAAATTTTTGGAATCAAATTGCATTTTTTCCATCTCTCATGAAAATTGGGTTTTTTTATAAAACAACATTTTAAAAGTGACGCCACAGTATAACTCATAACTTTTTCCATGAAGGATAAAATTTAATTCTTTTCAATTTAGATTTGTAACTCTGATATCTAGTGCTTCCACTTGGTTAGATAATTTTTTTATTGAATATTTTTTCTTTAATCAAGTCAAGTCAAACCAATTACAATTCGGATATAGCGACTATATAATGCATAACTTTTTTGTATATATTGAAATTCAATTTTTTGTTGGATCAAGGACTTCAATATCTAGTGCACTCATTTTCAATTTTTTTTGATAATCGCTATTTTCCACATGTGCTAAGCAGAGATATTTTCCCACATGTGCACAGAGACCTTTATTTTCGATGAAAAACCTATGTTTAATAAAATTGAAAAAAATACATAATAAAACCAAAACATATTAAAATTATATTCATTGGATAGCTCATTCCAGGACTACCTAATTCTAGTTGGGTTTGTGAAGATTCCTCCATTTCCATCCTCAACTCGAGCTCTAAGTGCAAAATTTAGGTATTTTTTTGTGTCTCAGGGGGGGTGAGGGATAAGGGGGTTAGCAACCTTAGTTCAAGTGAACCCCTTCCCAATGCATTTTTTTGGCGACCAAGATTTAAATATGGGAATTTCATCATGGTAAGCTTTTCTTGGATTTTACTTTGCAAATTTTCTATGAACATATTTTGAAGGTGAGGGTTGGGGACCTTGACATCGATTTGGGAATAAAGTGATTAATAATGTGAGATAAAAATAGTTATCTTTTCTTTCTCTTTCTGCTTGCTTCTCATCAAATCAACCAAGGTCATCTTGGGAGTCATATGCACTTGGAAATGGTTTACAAATGCCTCAACAAGTTCATTGAATGAACGAATTGAGTTGTTTGGTAAAGAAGAGAACCATTCAAAGGCAGTATCTTTCATGGACCTAGGAAATGTTTTTTCCAACAGATTATCATCAAGGGAAAAGTCACTACATAGGGCGGTATAGGCATTAACATGGTTAGAAGTATCTCCCTTCCCTCCATATTTCTCAAATCTAGGCACCTCTACACCTTGTGGCATCGATGTTCACAATATCTCCAAGGACAATGGACTACTTTTGACATAATATGTAGGTGGGCCATTTTTATTTTGATTTATGGTGGAAATTTTCTTTTGAAGGGGTGAAACAACTTGGAAAAGTTGTGTTATGAGAGGGTCATTGTGTGTGTTATGAGATGGAAGTGAAAGTGTTGACGGAGTGTATGTGTTCATAGGACAAGTGAATGAAATTCTTATAGGTGATAATATAGGAGATAACTTTCGATGCCACATAGGAACTAGGGATGCTAGAAGGAATACCCAGGGAAGAAATCACATTACTAACTTGTTGCATTGTTGTTGTGACTTGAGGATTGGTATAGGTAGGTATTGAGGCTATTGTTGTGGGAGGAGGAATGTGAGTTCCTCGTTGAATTGTAACATTTCTTGTGGGAAAAGGACAACTAGTGGTTGAGGGGAGATGTTTTACAAAGATTTGAACTATGTTTTTCACAAGGTCAAGGCCATCGTCACTTTCAAGCATGCGGTGAATGTTTTCCATAGTAGGGATGTGGTGGTTGAAATGTTTCCAAGGCTTATTTGATGTTGTAAGTTTACTAAATCCTCATGAATTTGAATTATGTTTTCTTGTGGGATGCTATCATTCCTTGGTTCAACTTGCATGTTGCCTGAAGGCAAAGAGTTGCTAAGGGTGTTATCCATGCCTAGTGTACTAGTATCAATATTGGGAGTGGAAGATCTAGATAACCCAAGATCCACAACGATTATGCTATCGTGGGATGACATGAGTCTCAAATTTATTCTCACTATAGTATTAGCAATAGGACACCAAACACTCATACAAAGGCTACTAAATGAGGGGTGAGTGCAAATGCAATGTAAGCTAAGAACAATTAAATTTGCTTATAACTGAAATTATGGAAAGTGAAACAGAAATGTAGAAACAGTAAATAGAAACTCAAAAACTAAACTGTAAATGCCAAAAAATACAGTAAAAGTATGCAAAGTGATTGATTTTCCCAAGGTGGCAAATGAGTCCAAATATTATTTTTTTGAAAATTTTCAGAATTTTTGAATTCAATTTTATGATTTTTATGTTTTCTGAGCTATGTATGAGATGCAAATGTAGAATATGATTAATTTTCAGTGAATTTAAGTGCAAAAATGCAAGCTAAATGAACTTTTCACTAATGCTAATTTTGAAACCCTAGAAAGCAAATTAACCAATGTAAAACCTAATGCAATTTTAATGCAAGCTAAATCTAGGATGTAAATGCACTCCAAATAAGAATTATGATGTTATAAATGTAGGTTCACCAAAATGGAACCTATTAAAATTGTGGATAGATGATTGGTTGTATTCCCACCCACGTTCAAATTCCACTCAGGGATAACCCTAGAGATCTCAATGCAAAGGGTATTGAAATCTTGCAATAGGGTTGTCCTAGGAAATCAATATGATCTAATGAGGGGATCACCACCATGTTTAGACTTGGGAAAGACAATGCAATGCAAAACATGTAAAAAAAACCCTAATTGAATGCAAACTAACTTGAAATGACCTAGAAAAGTGAACAAAATGCAACAAAAAGTTATGAAATAGAAAGTGTGCACATGGGAAATTAAAGAAGAAAAAATGGAGGTTTGGATCACTGAAGAATCTGTTGTCAATGATGACTAGGACTCATTCTTCAAGCTGGGCGAATCAGTCCAATTTTTGGGAAATGTGTAGATACAAGTTTCAACCAAAAGGGTATCCCAATTTGTAAAAATCTATGTCAAGTTTGTATAGTGGGATTCATTTTCCAATAGTGGAGAATTATTCCACTTTGCTTTTTTGGAAGTTCAGGACTAGATTCTGTTACTCTTAGTCTTCTCTACTCTTTTTGACTGGTTTTTGGATCTGAAATTGCAAATTGCTACCTGTAGACCTTCTCCAAGGTTTGATGACAACTTTTCTCCAACTTTTCTTCTTGAAAAATCTACAACCTAGCCTTGCAAACCCCTTTTTGGTAATTAAACCTTGAAATGAAAGCAAATATGAATGGAGAATGATGAATGAACAAATAACAATGTTGCAAATGACCAAACCCTAGCAATAAGCTATTGCAATTATGCTTGAAATTGCTGCAATGGATGTGGTTCTTGACTCTTGCTTGAATGAAGTTGATCTTGCTTGAAATGCTTGCTTGGATCATAAACTCCACATCACAATTGTTAGCACAATAACAAACATGATGAATACAATCTTTGACATGATGATTGGAACTTGAAGAATGCTCTTGAATGCTTGATAATCTGCCCTTGAATGCCTTGAATTCTCTTGTGAACTCTTGAATGCTTGTAAAATTTGCTATGTGAGAATATGAGTGAAAGAACCTTATATTTATACTCAATTATGCAAGAATTCCTAAAATTACAACACTATAAGTCGACATCAGATCTAGGAGAATAAAATCCCACCATAAATTTGAATTAAATTTTGATTTTGGTCACACAAGACTCATTCACCCAAGGTGGTGAATGAGTCCCATCATACGTAATATATGGGACCAAAAATGAAAAGTGCTTAGAAATGTGTGAAACTTGCATCGGGGCCAAAATGGCCTAGGTGGGACTCATTTTCCCAAGGTGGTGAATGAGTCCTAGACACTAAATCTGGGCCACACAAGCCAAGAACACCTGAATTATGATTGGTTACTGATTGGTGTTGGGATTATCCTCAAAAAGATATAATAATGAGGCTTGTGGATGCAAAATAGGGCCAATTAAAGTATAAAAAAGCCCAATTATTAATGCCAAGCCTAGATAAGTGTGAAAGTGAGTTATAACACTTTACAACACTCCAAATAAGGCAAGATTAAGATTGATTATGATTAAAATTATGTTTATTATGCTTAGTTAATTGATAAAACCCTATAAAAGTGTGAAATTTTGTTACAACACTTCATAATACTTTTGCAAGGCACTATTAAAATTCCATTAGTTCACAAGGGCCCAAGACCTTGTGAATCTGTTATCCACATTACAACATTAAATCAAGGCAACATTAAGCCAAAACCATAAGGAGGGCCTGAACAAGTTAGAAAATGTAGAAGGGTTACTTTTTTTGTGACCCTAGTGACCTTCAAGATATAGACTAGTGAAAAAATATGTTAACTAACTCAACCAAATGCATGGAAAATGATACATTTCACATACAAAGTAGCTAAGTTAGGGTTTGGGTTGATTGATGTCTAAGCTAAAAAGTGTTGGTATATTCAAATTTTTTTCAAAGTTAGGTGAAGTGAAGGATGAAGTTTTTGATGAAGGGGTGGATGAAATGTTTGACCCAATGTTGACTCAAAGTGAACCTTTGAGTGACAAGAGAAAGGTAGTGAGAAATATGCTATCACTCTGAAGCTTTCAACTCCTAAAGACTTAATGATTATGTGAGAAATTCAAAAGTTTGGAAAAGACTAAGATTTTGACAGTAATAGAAGGAATACAAGTTGGGATTGTTCCTTGAAGCACGTTTGTAGAAGTTGTATACCAACGTATTTCTAGTTTTGTGAAGTGCCAAAAGGTATCTCTTGAGAGATTTAGGACTAAGATGCCTAAGTTTGAAATGATGACCTGTAGACCTTACTTTAGGGATCCTAACTTTGCATGAGATGATTTAGAAAAAGTTCAAGTTTATGGAAGAAAGGAGGATATTTATTGCCACATGGATGGTGTTAATGTGGACCTTCTAGCCTCAATATCAGCTTGTTCCTCTTCTTCATCTAAGATTGTTGCTATGTTTCTCCACTGGGTAGGTTTTCTTTTATTTCAAAAGTGAAGCTTCTCAAACTACTAATGAGATCGGTTTGTTCCCCGCTAATGAGTTTAAAGTTTGGTTGAAT
>VDFB02068853.1:0-33696 GCA_007258455.2 Sequoia sempervirens
AAAGAATTTTCTTGTTCATACCAAACATACTAAAACTTTGTTTAAAGTATAGGGTTGGGTTGTGTTAAAAACCTTTCGGGCCAGTCACACATAGAGGTATAAAGTACCAACCATGCAACTGCTTCACGAATTGTTTCAACACAACTTCCATACACTCAATAAAGCAATTATTCACCATGGTAGTATTACAAAAATACCTTACAAATAGCAAACTGAAATGACACTCAATTGGCCCCATTCCTTCTTCTCTAAATCCTTATGGACACCCTCGAGAGATCCTGGGAATGAGTCAATAAAATAAATCATCAAAAAATAAGACTACAAAAAGATAAAAACAAAGTTGCAGTATCACTTTCCATATCTGTTTGAGGTTTCAAGACTATTATCCGTTGTTGATCATGTCTATCATAGGAATGGATTCATTAAGGTATATCTCAAGAAGTTGTTGGTGAATTGTCAAAAGATAGGTAGTTGATACTTTGTCCATGTTTGGCATCTATTTTGTGATAAAATCTTTGTGATTGTTTGCTTGAAAGTTCTAACTTGTTAATGTTTGCTTTGTTTGTTATTTGTTTTGTCAAAGGGTAAGTGTGATGATTTGTTTATTATGGGTGAACAATTTATTGTGGATTTTGATGATGGGTTGGGATCTTTTTTGATTTTCTAAGTTTTATGATGTTTTTGTTGATTTTAGGGGACTAACCTAGGGCCTCTTGGGCTCATCAAAGATAAACCTTGCCTACGTTTTACATGTAGAGGCTCATAGTTCACTTGGTTTGAATGTGAACATGTTTTTGATCTTTTATGTTTTGTGAATGTTTTTGGATTTTGCATTTTTGAATGTTTTTGGATTTTGAATTTTTTGACTAAGTTGAAATGAAGCATGATAGAAACCTAAGGGGACTGACCTACGGCCTCGAGGGCTATCAAGCATTTCCTACATTGTACACGTAGAGACCACGTAGTTCGACTAGTTAACTCAAAGCATAAACTTGTTTTTGGGATTTCAAACAACATTGTTAACCTTGGATTGATATTCCACTTATGTTTCTAGAGGATATGTTGCAGGAAATCTACTTGAACTAGCTGTGAGGTTCAATTAAATGTTGATATCTTAGAATGTTTGAGTGAAGGAATAATCCAACGATGTTTCATTTTTTTGATGTTTTTGATATTTTTGATATTTTTATTGTTTTTCAAATGTTTTTGATTTTGTTGTTTTTCAAATGTTTTTTATTTTGTTGTTTTTTTTTACCGTGATGGGATACATAAGGATCTAATCCACATCCAACTTTAGGAAGTTTCCCCCAATTGGAGATATGACTACTTTCTTCAATCAATAACAAGCCATGGTTGAATACATGTTTTATTATGGGACTAATGGGTGGATGTTGTGGATAGTAATGATAGATAATGATGTGAGTCTTATTCAAACATAACACCTGTTTTCTAGGTTTTCACTACGGTACCTATTCTAGGAGTTCAACAAAGTGGTTTTCACTCAAGAAACATTTTGTTTCTTTTTAATATTTTTCTTACTTTTTGATTTTTTTTTGTATTTTTCACCTTTTACATGTTTTTTGGATTTTTACCCTTTTTCCTGGGGTATTCTAACATGCTTCATGTGTAGAACTTCTTGAGGTGGCTACTGTTCAGCGATTCAACTAAAGGTTCTCCTTCAAGAGTAGCCAACTGATAGGCCCTAGAACCATAGCTTGCAACTGTGATGATAAATGGGCCTAACCAGTTGGGTTCAAACTTGCCTTTGCCATCCTAATTTAGTTGTACCTTCTGATTCTCCTTGAGGAGAAATTCACCAACTTGAAAGTTCTTGTCCTTGATCTTTTTGTCATAGCTTCATTTGAGCCAATTCTAATAAACTTGAATATGGTTTAACACACTCAAACGTCTTTCATCTAGGAGCTCTAATTCATTTAGCCTCAATACCTAGTATTCTTTGTTGTTGACCATGTTTTTTAATGAGATTCACAATGAGGGGATTTTGAACTCGATAGGTAAGATAGCCTCTGATCCATAGACCAAGGAAAATGGTGTGGCACTTGTAGGTGTTTGGATGCTGATTCAGTAAGCCTATAGGGTTGGGTTTAGCTACAAATGCCAATCACGACTGGCTTCATTAACAATATTTTTGAGTATTTTCAATATGGTTTTATTAAATGCCTCAGCCTAATCATTTCCTTGGGGGTAATAGGGCATGGGAAATCTATGTTGGATAGAAAATTGGGAGCAAAGTTCTTGGACATCTTGATTTTTGAATGGGATTCCATTGTTTGTTATTATCGTTTGGGGAATTTCATACATACAAATTAGATAATTCAAAATGAATTTTGTTATCTATTTTCTAGTGATGTAGGTCAATGGAATTGCCTCTATCCATTTAGTGAAATACTCTATTGCTGTGATAATAAACTTGTGCCCATTAGATGAAGCCGGTGAAATCTTACCTACCAGGTCTAACCCCCATTACAAGAAAGGTCATGGTGTTGTGATGGGTCTCAACTCCTATGCTGGTGCATGAACAAGGTCACTATGTTGCTGGCATTGGCGATACTTTCTAGAATACTGAATATACTTCTATTCAATGGAGGGCCAATAATACCCCATTCTGAGCAGTTTTTTTACTATATTAGGTTCGCTAGAGTGGGTCCCACAAATACCTTCGTGTACCTCTTGTAAATCCATTTGTGCTTCTTCTGTGTTAAGACACCGAAGTAACATACCATCTAGACTACGATGGTATAGGGTATCTCCTAGGATTGTAAAGCGGGAAGTTCTACGGGTGAAGGTTTTCTTTTGAGTGGTCGTTAGTTCAAGTGGTATGATACCATGTTGGATGTAGTCAAATGTATCTTGGTACCATGGGGAGTTAGGACCAACGACAACACATACCATTTTTTATTTTAGGATGTCGAATGTAGGTACAAGCAGTTGTTCCACGAGGAACTCATACTTAGGCACATTCTGTGGAATATCAAGAAGTAAGCCTATTATTGCCATTGTGTCGAAAACTCTGTTGTTGATTTGAGGAAATTGTTCAAAGGTTATTGTGACAAAGTATTCCTTGACGCTATCCACCATCCTTTTATATGACATCAACTTGTCATCTTTTGTTGGGTACTCATCGTTCACCTGTTTGATCACTAGTTGAGAGTCTTCGAAGACATGTAGCTCTTTTATTCTCCATTCAATAGCTATTTTGAGTCTTATTATTAAAGCTTCATACTCTAAGATATTGTTCGTGCATGGGAAAGCGATCCTATATGCCTTGGGTATACTATCTTCTTATGGTGTGAGAAATAGAATACCTACTCCGAAGCCATATTGAGTGTGAGACCCATCAAAGTATAGAGTCCATTGGCCTGTTTGTTCTGTCACCATGATGTTTTCATCTAGAAAGTCCACTGTGAGAGGCTTGTGATCATCTATGGGTGCTTCAGACAACTGGTCTGCTATGATTTGTCCCTCGATAGCTCTCTATCCACATACTCTATATCAAACTCACATAGGATCTCACCCATTTGGAAATTCGATCTATTAGGGATACTTTTGCTAGTAGGTACTTCAATGGGTCTACTTTTAAAAATCAACTTTACCTTCTTGTTTAAGATGTAGTGTCTCAGCTTTTGTGTTGCAAACACGACTAAGAGACACACTCTTTCTATGGGTGATTAGTTCATTTCACATCCCACCGATGTTGGACTGATGTAATAGACCACTCTTTCTTTTTTATCATCATCTAGCTCGGCTAGGAGAGCTCCCAATGTTGCTTGTGTGGTAGATACATAGAGTACCATTTCCTTGTTTGGAATAGGTGGCATGAATACATGAGGAGTAAGTAGGTACTCCTTGACTTGCTGGAACCCTTGGTCACATCTCCCATCCCACTTGAAGGTGATGTCCTTGTGTAGGAGATGAGTGAAAGGGTGACATTTGTTTGCCAATTGTGCGATAAATTGCTTGATGGATTGCAACTTCCCTCGTAAACTACCCAATTGTTTCAATGTCTTTGGTGGAGGAATCTCTATTATAGATTTTACCTTTGTAGGATCCACTTCAATCCCCTCCTTGACATTATGTACCCTAACAACTTTCTTGATGTTACTCCAAACACTCACTTCTTAGGGTTGAGTCTCAAATTATATTGCTCAAACCAATCAAACACCTTTGCAAGATTGGTCAAGTGATCTCCCCTTTTGATGGACTTTTCTAGAACGTTGTCCACATAGTCTTCCATGATTGTATGTAGCATATCATGGAAGATGGTCATCATTGCTCTTTGATATGTTGCTCTTGTGTTCTTTAGACCAAATTGCATTACATTCCAACAAAATGTCCCCCAAGCATAAGTAAATGTTGTTTTGTGTTGATCGTATGGAGAGATTTTTATCTGGTTATATCCGAAGAAACAATCCATTAAGGATAGAATTGCATGCCCTATTGTGAGATCCAAAATCATGTCTATACTTGAAAGGGGGAAGTCATCATTTGGGCAAGATTTTTTTAGGTCCCTGAAGTCGATGCAGATCCTTATGCCCCCAGTAGGCTTTGACATTGGTACTAGATTTGATATGCATTCTAGATAATAAATGGGTCTAATGAAACCCACATCTAGTAGCTTCTTTAGTTCTACCTTTACCAATAATGCTATACGAGGATGTATTTTTCTAAGTTTTTGCTTGATAGGCTTTGCTCCAAGGGAGACAACCAAATGGTGTACCACTAGTGCTAGATCTAGTGGGAATATCTGCATAGGTCCATGCAAAGTTGATCTTCCTATCATTGATGAATTCTATGAAGTTTTCTTTCTCTTCACGATTAAGCGATGTCGCATGGTATGTTATTTTTGGTTCCTCTGTTGTGCCAACATTTATGGAATCTTCTTCTTCTATTAGGAGCATTGATCTTTCTTGATATTCCAATATGGGGAGATTGAAACCTCCATCTTCGGGTGCCTTGGGGAGGTTTTCACCATCAGATGTGTCCTTTATTTTCTTCTTTTCCGGATCCGATAGAGCCACACTATGGTTTTCTCTAGGGGATCACATTTTTATTTTTATGTTCTCTCTTTCATTTTTGCGACTAGAAGATGCAATCTCTCCATTGATGTATGCATCCTATGCGAGTTCCATGATGAACCCTGATTTGTGATCTCTTGCTGGTATGTATGTTCGAAGTCCCATGAACTTTGCGATTCCTCATCATTCTGGAATTGATCCAGAACAGGTGTATGTTGTTGTTGGTCCCAATCTATCAATTGTGGGTAGCAGAGTGGTAGGCTATCATCATTATCCAAAAAGCTTATAGAGGTTGTCAAAATGGTTAGTATGGCTCTGGTATCTTTTTCCCATTGGGTGTTTAGGTCATCATTAATAGAAGTGGGGGAACCATATCTAGTGATAAAGGAAGGGGAGTCCCATTTGTCTTTGTTAGAATCCGTTTCAGAATGATAATAGATATGGAGAATGGTTTTGATGAACTGTAGAGGGAACCTATCAATGTTAAATTTGTCAAATAAGTCTTCGATGGGTAAATCATTTTCCATGATATGGTAGATACCCAGTGCCTTAATGCTAGCAAAAGTTGTTTCTTAAAAGGGGTTCGTTCGATTTTTGGGGTAACCACATCTTTTGGCTTATAACCTAGTCCCATATTTTTCTTTCTCTGTTCCACTATGATGGGCTCCCATTGGCCTTGCTTGTGTAGCCCAAGGCCACCTGTTCCTTGATATCCTATTTGTTTAACTAATTGATAACCTCTACTACTAGGATCAATTAGAATGGGTTGTGGCTTTTTTGGTTCTCTTTAGTCCTTGTAAATCATGGATGAGAAGTCCTCTTTGAATATTTCTTCATCCTTCATGTCCCCCCACATGGTAAAGATCATGGGTTTGGCTATCATGTGCACTGTCTGAGTAGGTTTGATCTCTTTCAGACCTCGATATACTTTGGGTGTTGGTGGAAGCATGTCAATATGGAATGCTTGGTTGAAGTGGTAGTTCCCATTACCCCTGTCCAGTACTTGAACCATGGTTTCCATTTTCGGTTGCTCACTTGATGTGGTCTTGATTGAGGTCGATGGTAGCGTGGAAGGGTCAACATATGAGAATGAATGGAAGGATATGTCATTGCTAGGTATGCTTTGGATCTTATTATACTTCTCTTCCAACTTGGCACAAAAGTGGAGAGGCTTAGGATTGGAATATAAGGTCACCTCTTTTCCTTCGTAGGGAAACTTTAGGAATTGGTAAAAGGTCTATGGTACTGCTTGTAATGCGTGGATCCAAGGACGTCCTAAGAGGAGGTTATACGGTAACTCAAGGTCAAGTACTTGACATGTAGTTTCTGTAATGGTTGGTCCTATCTGCACTGGTAGTAACTACATATTTAGCCTCTAAATACTTAAGTTTTATTGTAAGGGGGGTCTATCTCAATAAATTATTTATGGTTTCTTACGCTATATTTGTTTAACACTAATCTTCTACACATAAAAATCTCTTTGTGTTTGAATACACATATGAGAAAGTAATTTGATCAGTGTGAGAAATTGGATTCAAATATGTTGTTTGATGATTATTCTAGAGAAATATTTTCAATGGCGACTAAAATTTATCTACACGTACTTTTTTGAATAAATCATTTTCAATGTTAAATAAGACCAATCCAACTCAAAAAAAAAACAAAAATATTTTGAATATAATACATTTCATAACACAATTTAACTTTGTTATGCACAGAGGAATGTTTTTATAAAATAAAACTTAAGTATTTAGAGGCTAAATATGTAGCTAACAATAAAAATTAAGGTACAGATGTTTAGATCCACACCATTATCTATCAATACTCACTTGACCATGTTTTTATGAACACCAAACTCTATGTAGAGGGCTTGGTTGTGGAATGTTCTTTGTGGAAGATCTTTCTCGAAAAAGACTAAATGATTGTTGGCTTTAATTTTTCCAACCATGGCTTGGAACTGATTTGGATCAAGGTCATTAGGGACTGATGATTCCAATGATTTTTCAAATATCTCCCTATGTGCGGGTGATAGTTTTAGCAACTCTAGGATTGAGATTAGGGCAAGAGTCTTCTTCAGCTATTCCACAATGTTGTAGTCATTTGATGGCTTAGCTGTGAGTTTAGGAGGGACTCCCTGTATGGTGACTCTCCCTCGATGGATAGTTACATTACAATTATTGTCTCCATCTCGTATTGTCACTACATTTTCTTTATTGTCATCATCTTGTGAAAGGGTTCTTAAAACTGTGTCACCATACATTAGTTAGCATTGTGGTAATCTTGGTCTTTTCCTATGTCATTCCTTTTAGTGTGGTTTGGGATGGGGTTTGTGTATATTTGAAGGTCCTTATTTCCGGGATGGTGTTCGACATCTACTTCTCTTTTGTCTATCAAGTCTTGGATGAGGTGCTTGAGTCTCATGCAATTGTTTGTTGTGTGTCCTTTAATCTTGTGGAATTCACACAAGTCTTTCTCATTGTACCACGATGTTTTGAAGCTAAGTTTCTCATAGTTTGGGAAATCATTAAGTTTTATAAGGTTTTGTTGTACTAGTTTACGTGTGACTGTCTCAAGTGATTCACCTAGTACTATGAACTGCCTCCTTGGTTGATCGTATTGTCTCTGTGGCCCTCAATTCATTTGTTGGTTGACTACCTAATTGTTCTCGGGATAGGTAAGTTGGTTATTTTATGTACTATTTGGAACATAGCTTGTTTGTGCCCACTTGCAGCTTGTTTTGAGGCGTGTTTTATGCATTCCAAACTGCTCTTCAGTCCACCACTCCATCATTCGTAACGTTTTTGTTGTTGGCCTAGAATTTAGGTTTATTATTTGAACTAGAAGGATTGTCTCTAGGGTTGTTTATATTGATCACCCCTCTTGCTATGAGGGGCCTTTCTATGTGCAATCCCTTCTCAATGAATTCTTCAAAGTTTGCAGGACACAACATGGTAAGTTGGTAGTTGACTTCTGCTTGGATATTTAAAACGGATATGCCAACTAGCTCCTTGTCGGGAATAGGTGATTTGCATCGACTAGCCTTATATCACCATCATTGAAGGTATGAGGTGAAAGATTCACCTTGACTTTGCTTTATTTTGTACAAATCCGTGATGGTAATATGTTGCTCTATGTTGAATGAGAAGTGTGTTATGAACTTGTTAGATAGTTCATCGAAGGTTTTAATTCTCGGTGACAAATGAGAAAACCACTCCATAGGATGACCTATAAGGCTACGTGGAAAGAGCCTCATGAGGTAAGCATCATTGTTTTGTACTTCCATACATGAAATTGAGAAGTCTCATACGTGCTCTACTGGATCTCCTCTTTCTTTGTACTTGTTGAACTTGGGTATTTCAAAGTTCTTTGGAAAAGGTGGTGTAGTGATGGAGTGATCGAATGGGAATGGACATAATTCCTAAAGCGTGGTCTTATTTGTTTTCCCTACCTGCATTTTTGATATTTTTTGATTCATCACCTCTAGTTGTAGTTCCATCTTAGTTTTTGGTACATTCGTTTGCAAGCCTTGCATGTAATAGCCTTGTTGTCCCATAACATTTGTTTGGTCATAAGTTGGATAGAATGGGGGTATTGAACCTTGGTAGTTGTTTTGAAATATAGGGTGGGTTAGGTTCTGGCTGTGTGGAAGGAGGATTAGCTTCTTGTTGAGTATAAGGAGGGTTAGCTCCTTGTTGTTGGGACGAAGTATACTGAAGGTTACCCTATTGATGCGTCAGTGGGACTGTTGGTGTTCCAAATATCAACAGATCAATTGAATCCTAAAGACTTAGCCAATGTCTTATGCTCAGACTCAAAGGTTGATTTGGCCAACTAACAAGATTTAGTCAAAGACTGAGATCTTCTACACTTCTGGCTCTGCAGAACTAAGGTGGGTCAACCTATACAATGCCCAAAACTTAATTCACTCATACACAAACATTTCTTTTTATAGCAGATAAATCCCAATACAAATACACTAAGGAAAGCATTGACAACTTCAAATCTAGCTAAATTTTGGGTATATCAACACTTAATCAACAATTGGGAAGCAAGACTCAACACCAAACAACAAGGATTTAAAATGATTTTGAATTTAAACTTGTTTCTGAGAATGCACAAAGCTAAATGACATATCAGTGCCTAATTCTGGGCCATAGAGTCAAATTCATAAAGAGAATTCATCAACAAATAGACTTCAACTAGTGGATTTAAAATTGTTGATGCATTGCACCAACAAATCCTCTCCTGATGTCAATCAAATTCTTCTTATAGATCCAACCTGCACACTTGAAATCACAATTATCTGCTCAAAGCATTTTAACCATTTCATTGAAACAAAACAATGAACAAACAGAACAATCTCATTAAATTTGGGATGACAAACTCAAAGATACTGTATATTATTGAATTCATATGACTAAATGTGTACAAATATGGAGACAATTTGAAGACATTCATGAATGTGGAAACACTTTGAAGACATTCATGATTTATCTGCACAAACTAGTTGATATTTGCTCATAAATCAGAATTTACGGCTTATAGACTCAGTATGTGACTCAAAACTTAACATTTCCTATCTACCCAACCCCATACAAGAATTCAGAACCCCTTAACAATGAGAGAAAAAGAGAATAAAAAGAAAATAAAAATAACCCTAAAACTGATCCGTTGAAGACACATGGTAGCTTCTTCCACCATTCATCAACAAAAAGAAAAGCATCTCTCTTCTCTCTTTCTTGCAACCAATTTTGCCTTTGCACCAAGTTGTTTTACAATTGAATTTCTCCCGTGAAAAATTTCACTCTCAAATTCACGCGGAAAATGGCCTTTGCCTATGAAAACTCTATTTTTACTCTCTATTTGCTGTAGCAACGCATTATAACTTTCAAATATTAAAGTTTCTCAACTTTAATAGTAGCCTCCTAATTTATTCCCACCAAGTTGTAAAATGATTTTCTGTGCACTTTACTTTCACCTAGGTTTTGAAATAATTACCTACTGTGGAAATGTTTAAACTCATTTGAGGATTAAATATTTAATCCACCCCACTATGTTACCAACTGGAATATTTGCTCTTTGAATGTAGGCCCACTCAAAATTTGATTGAGTAATGAATATTATCCATCCCGCACATCATTTAATTTTTCATCTTTGCAATTAAATAGTTTTTTTTTTTTTTTTTTAATAATTTTTTATATTGAGGGAATGCAATTACAAATACAAGTGCAGTTATAAAACTGCAAGAGAAGAATAAAATGAAAGACAAACCATCACAGCAAAAGAGCTGTACGAGCAGTTCTCAAGAACTCAACAGCAGCAAAAGACGAAGAGATTCAGCAGAGAGGAACCAATACAAGTCAAAGAGCTGCAAGAACAGCAATAGAAACAGTTGCAACAAGACCAGAAGACCTGACAGCATTATACATCATGTAAAATAGCACGTAAGCCTTGACTAATACAAAGTTTTTTCTTGCTCACTAACTGTTCAACTTGTAGCTTGATTTGCCGAATCTGGAAACTCAACGTGCAATTAAATAGTTGCACATAATGCAAAGCCTGTTAAAAATATGTCGGGCCAATCTTTCCTTACCCCATTTAATATTTTTGCATTCAAATTTTTGGCCCACCACGAGCCTTCTTCTCGCCTGGTTGTAGCAAAGATTTTACAATAAAATCTTATCAGGCTCTCAACTTTTAAATATTTTGCTTTTATACTAAACAAATAAAACCCGTTTTGAAATATTAAACATCGGCCCGCTTTAAAACTTTACCCGTGCCTCTTAAGTTGCTTGGGCCAACACTCTCCACATGTCACAATCTCCCTGTCTCGCGGGAATTAAAGAGTGAGCAACTCTTTCTCACGAACTAGCGGGGAAGGGTGCAGATTTTGCTGCATTTGCATCTTATTTCCTTACCGTTGATTCTTATTTCCCTTGTTTCTTGCCCTAATTTCTCTTTGTGCTCGAGCTCAACAACTTCCTTTTCATGGCAGCGAGCAACCATTTTTTGGATCAATCACTAATACATTTAATGAACCTCAAGCTAGGTTGTCACATCCTTCATCTTGTTTCAACTTGTTTATTACACCATGCTTAGAGAATTTGATGAGCTTGATATCACTTGGAGGCATTCTTTTAAACAATTTACCTATTTCCTCCCTGCTCTAATGGAGACCCATACCTTATTCTAGCGTTCCATGTTTCTTACTGTAGAAGCGGCCCTTTGTGTTGCTTTCTCCACAAATTTCTTTGTGCATATGTTGTGCCATCCCTGCAATTGCTAGAGAGTTTCTAACGCCCTTTCAACAATCCTGCTGACACGTGGCTATAAGTTATGGCATTCCTATTCATTTTAAGAATGCCCTTCCTTCTCAAACCACACCCTTCATTAAATGTATTACATCGTTCTTTAGATTTTTCAATTCGTGCTTCTTTAATGACTTTCCTTCATAAGGGTTTCTCCCTTTGCATTGAATGTTTCCAAAGTCTTACCAACAAATCTATTTTGTTGATACCCCACAACAATGGCTTTTCATTCATTTCCTCGCTCTGAGTTTTTTTAGTTCACATGCCATGGCGTTGATGGGTTTCCATGCCTTCTGGCTCAGCTTTTAAAGTTTGTTTAGACCTTTCAACATATTGATTTGGTGCGCTACTCTTCTATCCCCAATGTGCACACCCTTAGCTCCAACGCCAAGTAGTTTTAAGACATTTGAAATGTCTCCACTCTCTTTGGGTGCGGCCCATTCCCTGCGCCTTGTATCTTCTTCATGTTGCATCGAGCTCCACCATGGTCTCCTTTAGCCACTTTCTGCATTTATTTGCAAATTTCTAAAATATTCTCAATTTTTCTCTACACCTTATGGCGTCTCATGAAATGATATTAACTTTGAATTTTTGCTCCCTTCATATTTCATTTGAGCCTGAAAGTTTTTGGAGCCTTTTCAACAAATACATTTTGAACATACTCTAAAATGAAATGGCGTTCCACCTGCTGAATTCTTTTAGCACTCTCATTTGCCTAGGAGTTTCTAAGGCATTTCCAACAAATTCATTTTGTGCATGCTCCAATCGTGTTAAGTTTTGTGGGATGAGTCCCCTATTGCAAAAACAATAGACATTTCCAATTCCAAGTTGAAATGACAATAACTGAACTTACTCACTGTTGATCTGCTTTGTGAGGCATCAAGTGTTTCTTTTGCTCTGAGCCAATCACATGTCCATTAACAAGAAACTCGAGCATTATAAGCCTGCATAAAGGATTGGCTCCCTTCAGTATCATGTAGCCATTCGACAATCTTGGCAAGATCAATTAGTGTAGTGACTTCATTCCATGGAAATCAAGGGAGACACCACTTTCCATTCGATGGCTCTGTTTCCATTCATTTGCTTTCTAAACAAGCTTTTAAATAGGCACTTTAATGAACAGTGCTTTATTCTAAGAAACCTCACAATGCATACCATCTAGAGCCTCTGTATTTATTTTGAAAACACCTTTTGCCCTTAATCATCATTGAGCATACAACCTTTGCTACATTAGCAATATAGGTGTGGGCACATTGTTCACTTTTGGATCATAGAAACATTGTATTCACTGTGTAGAACTCCCAAGGCACTAGTAGGTTCCACAATTATGCAAAGCATGCCGGGTCCCCATGTGGCACCGGTTAAATTTTTTTTCGTTTTCAAAAAAATTTACCCTGAAATGATCAGACATGGCCTTTGAATGCTTTTGAAGTTGAAAAAAAAACTAGGTTGCAATTAGACTCTGTTTTCTGGCTCATTTGAACACTGAGCAAAACTGGCCAAGTTGGCTCAGGAATCGCCTTTGAAAACTGGGCAAACGACCTTCTAGAGACATAAAAACTTGTAGGCATCTAGACATCTGACTCGAGAATTGAATGCAATAGACAACTCAAAGAAAGGGATCACAAGGTGAAATTTATTAACTTTCAAAGTTGCTTACTCGAACTTCCTGCAACAATCAGCTATTCTGAATCAATTAAAAGTCACGAAATCATCTCGTTGAAAAAATATCAAATCAACTCCCTGTGAGTTTCCATTGGACACATAAGCTCATTTTGGTACATAAAACACGTATGCAAGAGGGATTTTATTGAATCATCAATCGTCACAAGATACTGAAGGTCAAATTTGGCCTCTTAGAAAGGTTTCACGAAATGCAAGTGCAAAACAGGATAAATTGCATTGGTTTTGATCTGCTAAAAATAACAAATCAAATCATGAGACTTTGAAAATTGACATGTGAACTCATATTGGTATGAATAATACAGAGCAACAATCGTCTTGACTTGAAAGTCATCTGGTTGCAAAATGCAAGCTCAAACAAGAGGCTACTTTGCAAAATTGAAAGTTTGCAAACAACAAAAAAGTGCCAAAACCCTTTAGCTTCACTTTTTGAAACCCTGATAAAACTCATCATGGGAAGCTGAAAATTGACATGAAAATCACATAGGACACATGAGTGGTCTTGCAAATGGATTTTTTTGAAAATCAATAGGCATCAAATTACGACCTTCCAAAGTAGGTCATTTGGGCATATTCATCAGGGGCACTTCTGAGAGTGCAAAGACAAATTTTTGAAATGGGCACTTCAAATTTGCAAAATTTGAGAGTGCCATCAAGGACACCTTGTTGGTGGGATGAATTGGGAAGGATACCCTATGGTAGCCCTTATTGTTGGTATGAACTATATTGAAGGTTTCCTTGATGGTGCATTGGCGGGTTACCTTGTTGGTGAGACGATTGAAGAAGGGTGCCCTATGGCACACCTTATTTGGGATAGACTATACTGAAGGTTTCCCTGATGTTGTGTTGGTTGGTTACCTTGTTGATGGGACGACTGAAGAAGGGTGCCCTATGACACACCTTGTTGTTGGGACAGACTATACTGAAGGTTTCCTTGATGTTGTGTTGGCGGGTTACCTTGTTGATGGGACGATTGAAGAAGGGTTCCCTGTGGAACAACTTGTTGAGAAAAACTATACTGAAGGTTTTCTTGATGGTGCGTTGGTGGGTTACCTTGTTGATGGGACAATTGAAGAAGGGTGCCCTGTGGCACACCTTGTTGTTGGGACAGACTATATTGAAGGTTTCCTCGATGGTGCATTGTCGGGTTACCTTGTTGATGGGATGACTAAAGAAGGGTGCCCTATGTCACACCTTGTTGTTGGGACTGATATGGAAGGGGACCTTGCCGTCCACCTTGTTGATAGTACTATTGATTGGGAAGGGGACCCTGTGGTTCACCTTGTTGATGGTGCTATATATTTTGGGAAGGTTTGGCATACAAAGCATTTTGAGATGCGTACTATCCTGATGGAGGATTGCCACTTTTTGGTACGTATTAGGATGGTCCTCCTTAATATTGTTGGGCCACTGCCACTTGTTCGATTTGAGTCAGTTTTCTATACAACAGGTTTTCCATTGGTTGACCATTGTTTTGTGAGAATATACGTGGCATGTTTGACATCTCCATGGGTTTAGATATCTGTCTCACAACCGAGTTATCCCCTAAGGGAATAAGGTTAGGATCTTTGAGAGCCTCCATGTTGAAGTCTACTGGCAATTTAGCACCACTCTATGCTAACTTGAAGAAGTAAGAATTTGGGTCCTTTTTCAACAATTTTTCCATTAGTTTGAGCACCTTGGGGTTGTTGGAATGTTCAAATAATTCTTCATCATTTATTTCCTCCTTAGCATCCACCTCTTTTATGACTACTTTATTTGGGCCCTGGTTTGATTGTTCCATCACCTCTTGTCATTTGCAGTTTATCTCTTCCTCACTAAATGTGTCTTTGTACGTGGGTCTCTTTTGAGGTGTTTTAAGGTCATTTGATTTATAGCCCCATTGGCCACCTTCGTCGTTTGTGGTGTTTTTTGGTGGTACATTGGCATTGTTCTTGTTCACTTCCATGTTCTTTCTATGTTGTGATTTCGTAGTTGTCATAAACAATTGCCAAGCTATTGTGAACGTTTTCATGACTCCCAACTATGGAATAAAAAATGCTTTTGTTTTTGGATTTTCTATTGAAGATCTAAGGGTGGTTGACCCATTGAAAAGCGTAAATAGAAATGGTCTAGTCATTTTTTATGGGTGCGATATCTTCTCAAGATGTACCCTTTGGAAAAATTTAGAGTAGGACGGTTCTTTGAAAGCCGAAGTATGGATTTCCGCTTATGGATTTTTCTTTTTCAAGAGATTATGAAGGAGGGGTACCTATTGCCATGTAGGAGGTGGTGACATTTATCTTTCGGCTGCTAAGTCTGCTTTCTCTTCCTCTTTATCCAAGATGTTTGATGTGTTTCTCCACTGGTTGGGTGTTTCATTCTTCTCAAATATGAAGGTCCTTAAACTGCTAATGATATCAGTTTGTTCACCTTCAATGTGTGTGAGACTTGGTTGTAGAATTGGTGCCACATGGTTCGATTGTTGAACGAGGGCAGTTGGACGCCAAATGGTCATATGGTGAAAGTATGGATGTTTTGATATGGTTTGTTATGAAGCTCAAGACCCTAAGGTTTGAGTGTTGTTTGGAGGTGGCACTATTCTTGGAAGTCAAAATACTGAAAGACCTGGATTGATATCTCACTTCTCCTTCTAGAGGATATGTTGCAGAAAAGCTTACTTGAACTATTTGTTAGTTCCAAGTAACTATTGATATCTTAGAAGTGCGAGTGAGGGAATAATCCAGGTTTGTTTGTTTTGATTCAGATTTCCAAAAGTAGGATGGAATGTGGAGAGTGGATGAAGGACTATATGACTTATTTGGGTTTCTGATTGTTTCGTTCTAACAAGGATCCTGTAAGCAGCTTTAGATCGTCTTTTTGGTTTTTTGCAGGACAGAGCAATAGCGATGGGTTTTTGAGAAAAAAGTGCCATCTTGTGAGCAAAAGTGGTTGGATTTATCAACTATGGCCTGAAATTTGTCAAGTGTGCAGGTTTTTGAGAAGCAAGTGTGAGCTAAAATGTCAAGTGCAGCCTTTGTATGTTTTTGGTCCAATGTGGTGAGTTTACTTAGTCAAAAGAGAGCTTTCTTGGCAATTGTGAGTAGTTTTTAAGCAAGTGCACTAGATTCTGAGAAGCAAGTGTGAGCATAAAAGGAGCAAGTGCACTGGTTTTGCATCAAGTACACAGATTCTACCAAATGCAACTAATTTTCATCAATGAAATTTGTAGGAAAAAAGAGAAAAAGCGATCTTTCTCTAGCAAGTGCGAGCAGTTTTGGATCAAGTGCACTAGAAACAATAGCAGAAGTAGCCTTTGTGTAAATTGGTTTTCCAACTTCAATATTTTGGCAGCAACATTGATGTTTTTCTTACATTTTTTGGATGTTTTGTTTTGTTTGCTGATGTGGCAAGTGATACAACAATTTTGATTGACTCAAAAATCATGTACTTTGTGTGATCTGTATGTCTATGGCTTTAAGTTGTGAAATCACAATACCCAAGCCATAGTTTCCAACGTTTACTTTGAGCCAATGTAGTTTGAAATTAAATCCCGAATATTCAGAAACCTTTAAGGAGATCCTTGAAGGAGTGCAAATATAGGGCTTCTTTTTAAAAGCATACACTAAGTTAAAGGGTTTGTGATTCAACCACCATGTTTAGTGTTTGTTTTGATATGTTCTTTTTAGCTCAAGGACAATGTTTGATGTCAAAATTTGTTTTGAATTTTTTTGGCAAGTTTTACATAAACAAACATTACAACCCTAGAGATAGAAACCATCCTTTTAGGTAGGCTTGCCTCATGCCCCGAAGGGATGATTTTACATGCAACTTATGGTGCGGGCTTGAAGTCAGACATGGCAAGTAACTTCGAGGAAGTAAATTTTGATGCATCACTTTCAAAGAATGTTTTTGGATAAAAGGGTAGCTTCTACAAACATTTGGCTCTTAGTAACATTTTGGGGTTATTAGTTTTGGATGTCTATACATGCAGCGTTTTGCTCAATTAAGAGGCCTCCTAGCCCTTTTGGGTTTTAACGTATCACCCGGATACTGGGGCAAATTGACGTCAGTATAAAACAACATCACTCGACGGGTGAGAACTTCCTCACACCCATAATTATTTATATAGTGGTCTAAAATAAGAGTACCACTTGGGTTGCCTATGAGTTCTCTAGCGCAAGATGTGTCTCAATAGGTAGGCCCTTTAAAGCTATACTTTTGAAAGTAAAAGTGTGAAGCTGAAGATGTTTTTGCTCACCCAAGATTTCCAAAAGGTGTGAGGGGAGAAGACAAACACCTAGCTTTCCAGACACTAAATGCATAGAATACAATTCATAGCAATTTGATTCTTTTTAAGCACCTTGAGCGATGCTATCCCCCCCAAAAAAGTGTGAATAAGATATCAATGGTTCTTTTTAATTGCATCCAATGGAAGTGTTTTGGATATCAATCAATACCATAGAAAAGGTGCAAAACAAAAGAATGATTTGTTCATTTTTAAGCCCAAAATTTGAGTATTCTTAGATCCTGGTATTTCTTGGTCAACAAAATAAATTAAAGCATGCATCAACAAAAGGAAATCGTTATGGTCAACAAACAAAAACTCAAAATTTTTAAGTGTTACTTTGAAAGATTAAAAACTTTTGTAGAGCACCAATTGATTTTTTTGTTTGCGTTGTTCTTTTTAAGCACCAAGTGAAAATCCTCTAACTATGAAAGCTTGGGAAGATTTCATTTTAGAGCACTTAAATTGAAATGTGTTGTTCTTTTTAAGCACCAAAATGAAGGATTCCTAACTTAAAAAAGCATTGAAATGCTTCATTTTAGAACACTTATAAAAGGGTGTGTTGTTTGTGTTGTTCTTTTTAAGCACCAAAATGAAGGATTCCTAACTTAAAAAGCATTGAAATGATGAAACTCTTTGACCGTTCGTCTTCCCTACAGAAACAATGTTAGCGGTTTGTCAATCCTGCATACATAAACATTAATACCTGTCACACATTCAAATCCGACATCGTTAGCACAAAAACTAAAATTCAGTTTGCAGATCTTGGACACATGTTTGATAGAGCAAAAGTGCAAAAAAATCAGCAAGTGCGCCCTTTGTCAGAGAGAAAATGCAAAAAAATGCAAGTGTGACTTGTGTCAGAAGACAAAGGCGTTGGAAAAAGTCAAAGGCACCAGTTTCAGGGTCAAGTGCGCTAGTTTCAGGGTCAAGTGCATTGATTCCGTGAAATCTGTGCAACAACTTCCATAAACCTATGTGTGAAGATTTTTCCAAAGTGCCTTCGAGACCTATAACTTCAAAATTTACTCACAAAGTCATTAGTGTTGGGGACCAGGGTCCCACTGGGCGTGCCAAAATGTGTGAGGGGGAAAATCATAACAGAAAAACAAGACAAATGCAATGAGATAGAGACTAATCTAAATAAAAAATAACTAATCTAGATCTATTCCTTCACCCACGAAATGCAATTATAAAGCTAACAAATTCAAAATGTTATTGAAACAAGATAATAAACCTAAATTCAACACACTACAATCTTACCATCCTGTGTCAGAGTGTGTTCGCAAGATTTCAAGTTGTTCATATCACTTGCGAAGCCTCCATTGTTGCATGCGAGAAGCTTTGATGCGATGCATGTGTTGGTTGATCGAAGATATGTTGAAGCTTTGCCAATGGTGATTAGGAATATTGGTAGTACTTTGTTGTGCAAATGATGTTGATTCTTTGATCCTTTTTTGTGAGGAAAGAGGTTTGTTATATAGAATTTGTGATTTGAAATGGACAATCAGGATCACGTAGTAGAATATCGTGATTCATGGTCGAAAGATGTTTAGAGGATTTAGACATGAATAATCTATGCAAAATAGATTACATTATCAGTGTGATTGAAGAAATGTTGTTGAGCAATTTGTGAGATTGAAGAAATAGGTGGAGCAATTCATGAAATTGAAGAAATCAATTTGAGCCTTCAATGGGATTGAGGAAATTATGTAGAGTAATTTGCTCAATCATGAAAGTTGGTGAGGATAATTCCATTAATTGATTTAATTAATTAATCCTTTTTGGAGTTGAACATGCAAATCAAGTTTGACTTTTGCAAACAAAGTTGCATTAGTTTGATTTGATTTTTGATGATAATTTGAATAGTTTATTCAATTTATTCAAATTTGAAGGGAAAGTGAGTTAATTAAATTATTATGTTTTAATAATTTAATTGACTTAGGGGAATAAAGTGGATTAGCGACATAATTAAATAATTGGCATTATTTAATTAATCAGGAGGAATAAAGTGAAGATTAGGACTTTATGAAATAAATGAAATTTATTTAATTGGTCGAAATTGATGAAAAAGTGAATTAATTAAATATTGTCATTTTATTCAATTATAGTAGAAATAGGGTTTTAAGACTTTATTAAATAAATGGAATTTAATTAATTAGTCAAAAATATGGAAAAGTGAATTAATTAAATAATGTCATATTATTCAATTAATAGGCGAAATTAGGGTTTTAGATGCAATTGATGTGAAATGCAGTGGTGTTTGATGATAATGATGCCAATGATGTGAAAATTTCGTTTATGGTGTGCGATAGGTGTTAGGTCAATTTTATATGTCTACAATACCTGTCATAGCAATGCTTAAAAACATTCCATAGAAACGACATATTAAAGTAATGACCTTGCCCCATTCTTGCTCTAATCATTTTGAGATATCCTTAAAGAACATTGGAATAGTTCAATAAGATAAATCAAGTAATAACATAAGTCATTCTAAATGAAGAATATTCTCATGGATGAGATGTGATTTAGGAAACAATTCTTGATATAAAAAAAAAATAGAGGTGAAGAGTATAATTTCCCTAGGGGACATAAAATTACATATGCCATACAAATTTAAGTAGAAAAAATCTATATAAATATTAAAAAATTATACTATTGGCTCGAGATGAGGAAGGAAATTATATATTTTATAGTCAAATGTTTGGATTATCACTCAATGAAAGTGGAACATGGACATCCAATAGGATTTTTCTCTCCATGTTATCTCAAAATAGAAATCAAATGCAATTTCCATGGGTTTAATCATTTTTACTTATAAATCAATGCAAATATAATGTAATCTTAGTCATAGTAGATAAATTCATGAAACCCACACATTTTTATTAAATTAGGATACATCAAATGACAAAGAAATTACCTAAACATATGTGAACATTTTATTAAACACCACACTCTAAACTTTGACTTGATTAGGTGGCTCATATTAAATCACACTAATAGGTGGGTCCTATTAGATAAGTTAGTGTTACTTAAAATGAGCCACCTAAGCAATCGAAAACTTATAGTGTGTTGTTTAATCTTGTCCTGTGTTAATCAAATTGTAAACTTCATGGAGTGATAAATTTTTTTCCCAAATGAAGATTCCAATATTTACCCCATGGCTTCCAAGTATGCTCTATACTACACTTGAAACTAAGTGGAATATCAATACTACTTATCACTTAGAGATAAATGGACAAATAAAACATTTCAATCATATTCTTGAGGATATGTAATGGACAATTAAGTATGGTGAAATTTTTTATTTCCTTTGGTTGAATTCACTTACAATAAAAATTATCAAAGTCCACTTGGAATGCCACCTTGTATGGATGAGCATGAAAAATATTGATTAATTACGTTGGATTAAAATATTTAATCTTTATTGGGCTTAGATTTAATTATGAAATAAAAAAATAAGTGACACATTTTCGATAGACATTGAAGGATGCTTAGAATAAGAAAAAAAGTTATGCTAATTTAAATTGAACGCAATAGAACCTTTGTTGTTAGAGACAAAGTGTTCCTAAAAGTGCAACCCCAAAAAAAAATCGTGAGATTATAAAAAATATCCAAGTTGACCCCTCAATTTATAAGGCCCTTTGAAATTATAAATCAGGGTGGAATAGTAGCTTATATGCTTGCTTTACTCCTATACACAAGTAAAATGCATAATATATTCCATTTTCTATTTTGTGGAAGTACATGTCTCATCCAACCCACATAATTAGTTGGTATTTCATGTAGATGGATGATGACAATAATTTTCAAGTGGAAATAATTCAGAAACCAGAGTGGTGCATAGTTCTAACTTTGATATTGTAACATTGATCAAGTAAAGGTGTAATAAAATTGATGTAAATCTAATGCAAAAACATGGAAACAATTAAAAGAAATATAGAAATTATATCCACACCTATTTTAATTCAAACTTCGAGGAGATTTTTCTAAAGGGGGAATAATGTAATACCCATCGTTCACCATTTTTGCTAGGGTCAAGATTAGGTCATAACTCCTAAGGAATTTATGATGAAAACATGAATTATTAATTTGGACCCATAGTTTATAATAATCACGACTTAATGAATTATAGTGTTGATTTTGTGTTTTATTATGTAATAAATCTAAATGACATGATTTATAATTGATAAAGGTATTTGGATTAAATTATTTTAGATTAACTTTATTCAAGCCAACAAGTAATCATGAAAGTAATCAAGAATAATATTTGTGCTGATCAAAGTCTAGTCACACATAAATCCTTACTATAATTTTTTTTGGAGTAGATCTTAGTCATTAGTCAATTGAGGCCAATCTTAGGTCAACACATGTCCCTAAAGGAAGATTTAGATGTTTGTCTTTATTTAATCAAAATCAAGATTATCTAAGGCTAAAAATAATAAATTAACATTTATTGAGGAAAGTTAGAGTGAAATCTCCTTGAAGGCCCTTCAAAAGGCTCAATGGGCTAGATTAATCAAAGTGTTCCATGTGTTGGAAATTGGATGTTCAATACCTTTACCTTAGGCATCTTTAAAATTTGGAGTGGAAATATGATTAAACCACTCTTAAATATAATATTATGTCCATGTGGTCTTAAGAGGCAATCAAATATTATTTTAGATTTTAAAGCAGATTAAGTTAGATCCTAGTAAGGCTCGTGTTTACTAGACCCTTCAAAAATAAAGTCATGTGAAATCCAAAACTAAAGGGACTATGTAAAATCAAACACATTATGTGTTCATGTTAATGAGAGACCTCGAGAGTATTCATCAAGTGAATTCTAGAATCAAAATTATATAGGCAAGAATAAAATGAATCTCACATATTTTGGGACCCATGGGAGAATCAATTGATTCTTTGGAACTAAACTAAGTGAGCTTAAATCCATAAAGTCCCCAAATCCTCAAGGAATTTCGGTAGTCATTGATATGTAAAGATTCTACCCAAAAGGAAATAATTACATTTGAATTTATGAATTACTTAAGGCCATAGGAGTCATTAGTAAGTTTGAGATATTTGGAGAGGTTGAACCTATTGGGACTCAATTTATTGGTGTCAAAATTTTCTTGAGTCCTAGTTCCTTAGTGCATTTAGGCTTCATTGTTCCTATCATAGATAACTTATTTGAGAGATCTTCAAGTGAGTCCCTTTTATCAAAATTTCTAAATTGTTGTTCTCATTCATCTTAGTGTGCCTAAAACATTTTGAAAGTTATAAAGGTTCCAAAAATTCTAAGTAGGGACGTTTCCTATTCACATTCTAGAGACTATGCTAATTGTTAGAGTTTTATAGTTTTTTTTTTTTTTATCATGACATACCTTTCCCCTGATCCCCACTTTTTCCTTTATATTTGTTAGAGTTATAGGATTTATCTTATCAACATTATTTTCCTCAAACCTCCACACTCTAATGTTTTACACTAAGTGACATTTTAGAGTCACAATTTTGGCCATCCCTTTACTTGCATAACTTATGACATTGGTTCCTTGGTATTCCCAATCCATGACTTATAATATTTCCTTTCATATATTTTTTTTATATTTTGTGAGATAATGCTACCTTTATTTTCTTTCTTTGAGCATGGGGTATCATGGGGAATGGTGTATACTTGATCCCTAATCCCCAACAAGTAGTATGAGTTATGATGTATCCCCAACCTCTAATCCTCAAAACTCTAAAACTCACGTGTTATGCATTGTTCATCCATAACTACCTCCCCACATGACCCAAGTTACCATTAATGACCATATTTGATGCTACAACTACTCCAAGGGGGTTTTCTCACTAAAAAATGGTTCTTAATCTCAAGGGTGTGAATTCACATGTAATTTTAGTAGTGGAAGATGATAATTCCATGCCACCATTAATGTGATGGTTGTGTTTTTGATGTGAATAGTTTCTATGCAAGCTCTAAGCTGCCATTTTGGCCAATTTCATGGGATTTTGACTTGTTCCACATGCAAAATTGATAACACCATATTCTCAATCAAATTTTTAAGGGACTCAATGACCAAACAAAGTGTTATATATACTAGTTCATATTCTAGAATAAAGGTTAGTTATTTTTTAATTTCCACATTATTGCAATGCTAAACAAGATCTAGGGTTTTAATTCTTGCATGTCCATTTTCAATTAGAGAATATTTTTTTGTAAATTATGAAGAGGTAGCTATATTGTAGTACATATTTATAACTGAATTTCTCCTTGGCTAGTTGTTTATCTTTATGTATAGACTTCCAAGTGAAGAACTATGAATGTTAACTTAGGGTTATTTTTGGTCATATTTGTTGGTGTGAATGTAATATTACTTATACAATTGTCATAACAATTTAATATATTATAAAAATTGTGTGTAATGATTATGTCCTTATTGCATGTGGATTTATGAAAGTTTAGAGAGGGATTTCTATTGATTTGATAAGTGCCATAGTTCTTTAATATATTTTAGACATTGCGTGTAATGGTCTTTTCCTTATTATATTTGGATTATTAAGCATGTTTAGTTGCTAATATCATATATACTTTCATTTCTATGCATTGAGTCTTTTGATTGAATGCGACTCTATAACCCAATATAAGGCATTGGTTCTAGAAGTGTTTGACCCTCCATGTACCATTAAAATGCAATATTGAATTAAATATTAGTTAGGAGTAGGAAGTTAGCTATATATTTCATGATTAAGTATTATTCTCAGGGAAATATCTCTAGTGATCCTTAAGAGTTTTCTCCTTTAGATAATAATGTACTACATATCTTCATTAACTTAATAGAGGCTATATGTGTAGTAGGCTAGTCCTTGGTTTAGTGAGAGATTTTGGGACCAAGTGTATATATTTAGTTCTAACTAAATCTTGTTAAATATTTCCTCTAGGAACACCCTCTTGGGTCTATCTAAGCCCAAAGCGATGGAGAGATTAGTCTAACTAAGCCCAAAGTGATGGAGAGATTATCTACTCAACTTTTGGATTACCATCACTCACTCTTTGTTGATGATATAGTCTATCCACCTCTAGGAACAACATACCCCTGGCCTTGAAGTAGATTGATCCCTCTAGAAGTGTGAGAAAAAAATCCAAGACCCAACATAATCAACCAAAGTTGTGTACTTATCCTAATGAGGGAAAGTATCCAAGGGTAGAGTCATGAACAAGCTATTTACAATGACTATCAATTTTCTATCTATTCACTTTCATGAGTTAGGTTCATTCTCATGTGCTAGCTTCACTTTCACATGAGTGAAGTTTAATTTCATAGGCATGGATCTTAACTAGAGCAAGATACAATCAATTTAGATATTTCAAGGCATTGATCCAACAAGTTCCTATTTTATTGCACATGTATAAACTAATTCTTGGCATCTTCATCAATATACTCCATCTTGAATTTGAACTAAATATTATGTTTAATTTATTTAAATTTTATAAATTCAATTCTACATTATCGAACATTTTAGTCCTAACTTAAAATACTAATATTTTATTATTATTTTATAGGATATAAATATGTAAGGTGAAATTCTATTGGCATAAGGAAGAATCAAATCTCTTTTACATAAATACAGGGTAAACACATACAAATAATAACTCAAAATCTATCTACGATAAAAGAGATGAAAATGATAAACATACTAAAATAAATGCTTCAAAAAATGAAATGAATGATATTTACAAAAAAAATTGATGTATATTTGTTATGACAAATATTTTTGGGCAATTCTTTAAGGTGTAGAAAATTCAGTGATGCTAGGATGAATATATTGGAAATTGTCAACTTATTGTTTATCAATGTGGGCCACTTTTATAATTGCAAGATCAATCGTGCACTTGTGAAGCCAAACTTTGCTAGTGTGAATTTGATTTGTATATGCATATTTAATCTCTACAAATCCCTAAATATTTTCTTTTAGTTTGTTATGAATTTCCTTGTTCGTCTTCACATAAAAAATTGGTTGTAATTGGGATTTTACATGTGACATGGATAATTACTCTACCATGTTAAACCTTGAAAGGATACCAAGTCAATGACTTAGAAGATGATTCATGATACAAATATACATGTACCAAATTCCTTAGTTGATGATACGAGTTGAGATAAAGTAAAATACTTTGAATTTAATGTTACTAAATGTAACTTGAATGCACTTGTTAGATTCATTTCTAGATGCTCTTTAGAATGATCCAAGGTTACCCCCTTAAATACAACTCCAAGGATCACAAATGAAATGTTTCACATGTTTAGCGTTGCACAAAATAATCAAGTAGAAAAGGGTAAGATTGGCCCTAAATTTGAATTTAAATTCCAAGTGTTCAAGGGTCATTTTCATAACTATACATATGACCATGTTATTTATGCAACTATAGACTTAACCTAGAGTGAGAAATAAATGAATAGAAGAACAAGGATTAATCCCTAGAAGTGAGTACATATAAAAATAGATAAAGTTTGAGTTATAATATTGACTATCAACAAAAAAATACACAATTTATTCATTTTCATTAACAACTATTAAAAAAAAATGCACCATTTATTACGATTTTTTTCATTACATAAAAGATAACCTAACCAAAATGGATACAAGACAAAGGGAAAAAATATAAAATATGTAATTTTCACCATTACAAGTAATTTTTTTTCCTTTTATCATATTTATGCATTGAAGAAAGAAGATTACAACAAAGCAAGCAACCAATAAGGTTACAAAGAACCAAAGTATTGAATGACTAAGGAAGAGCAACTATATAAATACCATTTAGTTGACTATATATCAAAGGAGAAACACAATCACATCTTTTGCAACACTAGAAGTCCATTTTTGTAGCAAAATGTCACAAAATCATAATAATTATTGACAACAAGCTTGCAAGTAACTTCTACAATGAGAAGTACACTTTGGTAGCTTATGTCTATGAGTAACTTTGTTAACATCTCCCTTAATCACGTTGTCACTATTTGCTTGTGTAACTCAATAGCAAACGACTTCTAGAACAATTCTTGCTTCATCAACAATTAATACAACTTCAACATCAACTACTACTATAATAGTTTTCAAAAGTATATATGACCTAAATTTATTATTAGAGTAATTTCAAAATTATTTATTAACAATGTATTAATTAATTTAATATTTGACTATTTCAAAAATTAATCTTTTCTATTGATAAACAATCTTCTTATCAATACCTATCTTGAAACAGATGCTATTATAATCAAAATTACTTAACTGGTTATTAGTGGGTACACTTTTCTACTTAATGAACTTCTGTTAATTTTTTTTTAAACATTGCCTAAAAAGCTATTTATCCCCACATATATACACTTACATATATATTCGAGTGCAGTTTCTCGTCTTAGCGGGAGTTGGACACCACATATCGAGAAGCTTAAATGCTTTAAGCTTGTAACTTTTTATTAGACTAAAATTGGTACTTGAAATGTCAAAGCCTTTGTGAGCGAGACGCTTACAGGACAACTATCTTTTTTATCTTCTTACCAAGAGTTAGCTATACCAGTAATTTTGCGCGTCACATAGTATACAGTAATTCAAGATTTGAAATAAATTGTGAATCAATAATACAAATGACAAAATGCCTGGATGTTATAATTACTGAGTGCAGATATTTTTGATTTAGAGATAAAGTGTATGGTTTGATTCACAGAACAGAGGAAGATGGCTGTAAGAAGCTTTGCAATCTTCAATGTATACCACAGCACCACCAAAAACATTAACAGAAGACCTTATGTTTCCAAAGAGAAAAAGGAAGGTGCTATACATGAAAATGTCAATGCAGATAAAACTAAAATTCTCACCAATGGTGAGAGAGCCTTGAAGTCCTTTCACTATAATTCACACTATCACCTGCCTTTAAAATCCAGTAGCATTGTTAAAGTGAAGGAAGATGAAAAGAAGAAGAGAAGATACTCAATTACAGAAATAGACAACGATAAGGATGATGGGGAGGGAGGACTCTGTGTGGGGGACAATGGAATTGCCTACAAAGTCCCTGGTGCCCCATTTGAATTCCAATTCAGTTATTCAGAGACACCCAAGATGAAGCCTGTTGCACTGAGAGAGCCCCCGTATGTTCCTTTTGGCCCTACTACGATGCCCAGGCCATGGACTGGAGGACCTCCTCTGGCTCAGAGCAAGAAGAAAACCAAAAATATGTTTCCTCAGCCTGAGAAGCAAGGGATTCCTCGGTTTCAGCAGCCTGTTTTTGATGGGACTAATGCTACTAGTATCAATAGAGACCAGATATTGGGGAAGCCTCTTTCGGAAGAAGAGATTAAGGAGCTTGTTAATGCTTGTGTGCGCAGCAACCGCCAAGTTAATCTGGGTATGTGTTTTTTAGGGCTTACTTTGTTGGTAGAATTAAAGGAATAATGCCCTGTTAGTAACTTAACCCTTGGGCGCATTTACATCCATGCCTTAGTCTGCAGGACACTCATTGTGTATGCTTTCTGAACTTTTCAGGCACTATTTTTTTTTAAGGATTTCAATGCTGTAAAATTAGACAAGTAATATCCAGTTGGCCTTAAAAAAATTTCATCTCTGGATTATGCTGTATGTTTTTAGAGGTTTCCAGGTTCCTTTTTAGATATGTAGTAGAATTTAAACAATCAATACCCATTTGTCCTTTGAGATTATTTTCATCTCTATATTATTCTGTAGGGATAATGTTGTGTATGTTTTTAGAAGATTTCAGGTTCCCTTTTCTATTTTGTTTAGTTTAGCTGGCAGAACTCGAACCAGGGAGCAGGAACCAAGAAAGGGGGATTCACTGTGGAACTGAGGAAATACTTTTTTGCAATTAGAAGTCACTGTTTCTGGTCTGATTTGGAGAGAATTCTGATGATGATGTTGAATTAGATATGTAGTACAGGAGTGCCCATAGTTTGCCACTACAATGCAATGGTCTAAATTTATAGATAAATTGAAATTAAGAAACTATTCATAAAGCTAACAGTGTATGAATTCCCTAGTTGGATGGATCCTATCAAGAGGAATCAAACTCTATCCAAAAACCACCATTGAGGTCCCACTGGATCATTATCTTAGTTGTTCAGCGCATGAACCAGTACCAGACTTGGTTTTGGCCTGGAGGGCAAGTTCACATTCAGCTTGACAGTTTCATCCGCTTGACTTTATAAAATTACATATGAAAAAAAATGTAACATAATTTTAACATATCCGTATGTTTTTTTTCAAACTTCAATCAATCACAGAAGACAAGAGACACAATACTTTCTCAAGTATATGCCATTCCCAATTGGTCTTTAAGGGTATTTTCATATCTAAAATTTCATGTAGGATATTTGTTGTGTATGTTTTTAGTGCTTTTCAAGCGCCCTTTTTCTCCATATTAGAGATCATTAACAAAAACAGGTACATTATGAGTTGAAGACATCACCTTAGAACTAAACACCATCAGATCCAAGTTCAGCACAACATAATCAAAAGCTATACAAACTAATGGCCCAACGGCTGTTGCCAAGATAAACTAACAGCAACAATAGTAAAGCATAAGACCAAAATTTACAGCAGAAAAGTAGCACTTGAGAACCCATAACTACTTGCAGCAACATTTTTGATTGCTGCTGGACTGGTGCATGTTGCACTTGAAAGTCTCACGCATCAGATCAGCTAAGTCTTCAGGATCCAAGTCTTTGACATCTGGTTCAAACTTGACATTTTTTGCAGAGTTAGCTTTCTCAAGTTTTTCCAGGCATAGTAGGGGAGAGGATCAGGTAGTTGAGCACCCTAACTTCACGCTTCTCAAAATCCTATGCAGAAATTTCAAAAAATTCCCAATTTTTTACTGCAGCTTGCTTGGCAACGCCTCTGCTTATAACTAAGGTTTCAGGGCCACATCATCAAATATGATGCCACATCAGCATGCTTTTTGTCGAGGTGTCCAAAAAGATCCAAAAAAAAAGTGAGACCGATACTTGTGCACTAAATCATGTTTTATTGGTGTGTTGATGTGGCATCACATGTTTTGTTTCTTTTTAGATCTAAGGAGTACATATTATTCAATTATTGGTAGTTATCATCAACACTAACAACTTTAAAGTCACAACTATTGGTTCAATATTGTTAAAAAAATTGGGCATTAAATCAACAAATGCTATAACAACTATTGAAACATGCTCAACTACTGGGTCCTTTCCCCTAATGTTGTGCTTCTTCATGTAAATTCTTTGTATCTTCAGCTCTTTCTCATTGCTTCTGTCTTGAGGCCAGAAATATGCTCTGCTCACTTCTTTTTTATACACGAGGGTGAGTCCTCCTTCCAACAAAATCATAAACCTGTCTTTTGGAATTTCCAGGATCATAGAAACCTGCATCAAAAGACCAAGAAGGGTGAACTTACATTCAAGTGCCTTTTTAAAAATTGTATATTGTAAAATCTTCCATGCAAAGGGAAGATTTGGCCAAGAATGAGCCAAATATAATAAGCCGCATACAAGTTTCATGTGTATAATGGCATTAACCCTTGGGGAAAAACATTTGTGATGATGACTTCAAACTAAGTGTAGAGACATTTTTATACTTATCTATGTTGTATTTCTTACATAAAAATAGGCCAATAATTAAAGATTCCCTTGTTACAATACTAAAATGCCAAGGAATATTAATTCAAAATTTATCACCTCAAAAAGCTATGAATCATATTGTCACTTGAATGATCAAATTTTCAACATATAGAATTTCAATTCGAATATGCTCATCTATATTTTCAAATAGACATTATTACTTGTCTCACATTTGCTGAGGACAATGAAATGAAGAGCTCATCTCTCTTCTCATACTAGGCCTCTCATTCTAAAGATCTCCATCAAGCAATGCACTCTTCACCTCTAGCTGATGCACTTGCCATATAAAGATTACTACAAGAGAAAAATCAATATGCATAGAATCAATTTTAATAACAAGAGGTTTTATCTCGCAATAGTCAATGCCTTGGCCATTGGTGCCTCGTACCTCCTAATGGACCCATCTCAAGTGAACTTATTTTGGTAGTTCCATTTGCACTTTTGGCACCAACTCCCAATTTTGACTCTTTATGGAGTTGCACTATTCCACTGTCATGTCCCCTTTTCCGAAACTATGTAAATAATTAAATAATTAAATTAAGTTGTTGATAAAGTAATTTTATATTAAAAGATGACTTATATTTAATTATTTAAATTTTTTGATTTAAGTGAATGATTAAAGTGTCGCTAGACACAATGTCCCAGTGCAAAAAAAAGGACACTTTATCAATTTTATAACTTTGAGGTAATAATTAACAAAAAGAAAATAATATTATATTATTCTTCCTTGAAAAATATACAAAGAGGTTTTGTTTTAAGGAAAGGGTTGTTGCTTGCTGGTCCTTATCACAGGTCTTATTTTCTTCCAAACAACCAAGACTACATTATGAACCAATGCTGATAGTTAACACTCAGTTCTAAAACCATCCAGCTCCAATTAGGAAACCAGAGACTATTAATTCAGGTTTGAATGTAAAATATGAGCATAAGAATAGGTCAACAGGGAGCCATATTTATAGTTCTAAGTTGTCACAACCCCTTATTTGTTCGATGTTTCAAAGTTAAGCATAAAGTTCACCACTGTATTGTTTCTTTATAAAGTTCTGAAAACGTCAGAAACCGAAATGGTTTTCACAACCTTGGTGAGCACTAACCGAAAGAAGAAAAAGTTAAGTGATAAGCGAGACTAATGCTATTTCGGAACTTTTGTAAGGTTTCAAAACCAATGTTGGTCCCTGACAGGGTTTCGAGAACCTATTTTATTTTTGACAGCAAAGGATTTCTTTAAAGATTTAGTGTTTTATTAGTTTCGAAGCCCATTTTCAGAAAGCACCCAAGTGTTTCAGATTGTGCCTTAAAGGAAGATTGTGAAGCAGAGAATAAAAAGGTTTTCAGAACTGTATCGGATTCTGATGAGGTTCTCAAAACCTCATTGGGACCTGACATAGGTTACATACGTTATTCTTAAGACCACCATCTTGCATTTTAAGATTTCTACTTAAGATGATACAGAAAATGGAAATGATGAAGCACATGAAGCAAAAGCAGAGAATATCAAATTCATCATATTATGTAGAGCAGTTAAAACATAAAAACGGATATATATATATATTTGTTGGCATAACAATTAGCACCTCTGGAGTGTAAGTTGGTACGGACAGCTATGCACAGTGCGTAATGACTGCTCTTCAAATTAGGAGGAGAAGCTCCCTCTTTGCTGATATGCGTTGAAAAATAAAATATTCTAAATCCTATCTTTTTCGACTCAGCTGGAAGAGGCACAAGGTTAAGGAAACCAAGAACGTTGCAGCTAAGGGTTTTCTCTGGTTTTGCAAATCCTAACTACAACTAAACTAAATGTTTTAATCTATCCAATCTCCTCAAGAGCAAAATGAGGAAAATGAGCAAGAATGTTTTATCACGATAAACTTTTGCTTGAGTTTCCAAGGAGGAGTGTGAAATATGCTAACCAATTTTTTCGATGAAGTAACACAACATAACCATCACTTAACCAACTTGATTAGCGTTAGCTCCAAATAGAAAACCAAACTTGAAAAGAACTCACACCAAGAATGCACACTCAATCCCAATGAGGAATAGGTGTTGTCATATGGTGGAGGAGCTAAATGAAAAATACTTGAAAGAAACTACTCAATGTCATGCTCCCCTTCATTGACATCTCTCGAGGAGGGGCCGAGTTGGCCTATCACACTGACCCTCGTGGCGTGGGCGGATAGAGGTCGCCGAATATTTCGGCTTGATCAACGAGGATTGATCAGTTGTCTTTTGTTCTGGCTCGATCGGAGACTATTTGCAGAATTGCTATTTTTAGCAGTTCCTGGCAGGCAGTGTGGGACCACTGCTATTTTTAGCAGTATGGTTGTGGCGGCATCAGGAATCACCGAGGAGAGTTAAATTGACATCAGGCGGATCGATCCTTTAGGTTAGAAAGCAGGGAAGATATTGTTTTGATCAGTATTGATTAAATATTAATTAATTAATATTTATATGTAAGTTATAATTTTAAATTATAACTTAAGTGTTTCATGAAAGAATTAAGCCCAACATCAGAAGGGGCCAAAAAAAAGTGATTATTAAAGTATTTAAAATATTCAGCTGAGGACTATTGAAATATTAAAATATTAAAACATGAATATTTTAATGAAACCCTATTTTTAAGCAAATCGCACTTTTCAGCCTATTAGTGGATTTTGCCTTGGGAATTGGGCATTATGAGATTATTGAGTTTTGAGAAACTGATCAATTGATCTGAGCCTGAGACTTTAGGGTTTCGCGTTCAACTTCCTTGGGGAACGAGCCATCTCCAGCGGAAAGCAATTCAGAGAGTGTGCAATATCACTTGATTTATTGCCTACAGAGGTTTTCTTAATCAGAGAAAACTACTGAGCTTCAGAGATTGTTATTTGTCAGAGATTCTTCAGTATTTGGTATCAGAGATCATCTATTCTTCTTGGCGCATCATCCACAGAGCCTTGGACATCATTTTTGAGGAGGCCGTACAAAATTAATTCTGATTTCTGACAGGCCGTACCTTCTTGTCAGGCCGTACCTGTGCAGAAGCACGTGTTCATTCATATTGAGTGAAACGCCTTCCATTCTTGCTTCTCAGTTGCATCAAAATTGGCGCCTACCTTGCTGGAGTCTGTTGCAATCATCAGATATAAGGAGAAGAGGTCTATTTATTTCTGCCGTACCTTTTTGTACCTTCAGCCGTACCAGCAAATTACCAGGTTCTTCTTCAATAAAACATTTTATTCTTTGATGCATGTTTCTAGATCTCAATGTATTGTTGCCAGTTGAATCAATAAAAGCAACGCCTTCATTCTACAGTGTTTTCTCTTCGCATATCGTAGATCTAGTAATTGTAGGGAATTTATTAACATTTTCTAGAATAGCCGTACAGTTCATTTATTGCATTAAAAATCCAAAAATTGCAAAAAAAATCACAAAACTTCAAAACGTCAGACAAAACTTAAAATATCAGTCAGAGCAGTGTCAGGGGGAAACCTAGGGTTTCTACAGTGGTATCAGAGCTAAATCCTGCCATCCTTAGGGTTTAGCCATCACATGCAGCCAGAGGAATTTGACACATACAGGTATTATACACGCAGACGTGCCTTGATTGAAAGGCAACGCAGTTTGAGCAGACAGCCAGATATCATGGCTGACAGGGATGATAGGGCTGACAGGACAGATATACCGAGGACAGAGATCCCACAGAATAACAGGGATCAGGATGATGCTGAGGTCTTGCTTGCACTCAGGGATATACGTGCAGGTCAGCGACAGTCGACTGAGGT
>VDFB02068856.1:0-34984 GCA_007258455.2 Sequoia sempervirens
TAAAGATAATGAGAGGGAGAGAGAATGGTGAGAGAGAGATATAGGGAGAGAGAGGGATGAAGAGAGAAAGATAATGAGAATGAGAGGGAGAGAAATGGTGAGATAGAGAGTAGAGAGGGAGAGAGAGAGAGAGAGAGAGAGAGAGAGAGAGGTGAAACAAAGGAAAAGTGGGGGGAGTGAAATAGGAAGACTTAAAAATAAGGGACCTATGTGAAAATGAAAAAGGGGGGTGTCCTAATCACAAATCCAACTTTTCCATGTTCATTAGGAAGAGAGGGATAGTGTCACAAATGGTTACAATTGACTTGAAACTTTCAAGGTAAGTCAACCCTAGGTTTGGACACTATGTTGCCCTAATTTCCTTATGATAGAGATGACTGAACAAAAGTTTTGGGAGAAGAATAAAAGTGAATTAACAATCGAACCTATGAGATCTAACACTTGAAACATGAAGTATTATGACAACATTAGCATTAAAAACCATTAACCAATAGATATGAGAAGGTTAAGATGGTATGTACCTAGCTCCAAAAGTGGGTTTTAGGCTTTGTTGAAGGACATATTCACCCAAGGGTGAATGTGTCTCTGTATAGGGTTCTAAAAATTATTTTTGCAGTCCTCTAATGTTGGATCTAAGGCTCTGATTCCCCTAGGTTTCACTGTCATAAAGCTATAAATAAAACTTTTAGATGAGTCTTTGTGTCTTGAAAACTTTGACAACTTTTCAAAATTGCACTTTTGATTCACTTTCAATCCTTCTTCACTTGCAAATCTATAAACACAAAAAGGAGAAAAATGTTTATTTTTGGTGTATAAGGGTTTGCCTTGGTCAAACCCTAGTTTGGTAATTAAACCTTGATAAAGAGATAAAATCAATAATGGAAGGAATGATGAATGAACAATAGCTTGTTACAGCTCACCAAACCATTTAATGGCTGACCTTAGAGTACTAAAGTCTAACACATCACTCCAAGGATTAGTTCTTGCATGAAATGGCTTGATTGGATGCTTGAAAACTTGAAACATACATCACAATGTTAGCTCAAAAACATGCATGAACACATAAATCTTGACATAATGATAGGATATTGAAAGTTCTAATAATTGACTAATAAATCTACTCTCCAATGCTCTTGGGTATAATTTTGCTCCTTAAAAAGTCTTAGGATTGCCTAGGATTTGAATTTGATAAAATAACCTTGTATTTATATGTGATTCCTTAATTACCTGACAATTAAACATCCCAAGATGACCTTTACAATTTGAATTTAGATCATTAAAATTATTCCAAAAACATATTAAAAAATGGATCTCGAGACTTAAGGAGGACCCATTTGAGGCCCTAAACTTAGGACACACATTTTCCAAGGTGTGTAATCAAGTGTAAGCATTGATTAAATGTGGGTTCCCCTTTCGGAAAATGAAATTAATTAGGCTTGTGTATGCATAATTGGGCCAATAAAAGTCTTAATTAAGTCCAATTAATTAAGGGGATGCAAACATAGTGTGAAAATGTAAAGGTGTACATTTTTTGACATTACAAGAGGTAGTTCTTGAGCTCAAGGGAAAGAGTCACATAAAGAGATGAAGATAGTGAGAGAGAGAGAGGTATAAGAATAACATATAAATAATGAGTGAGATAGATAGAGAGAAATACAATACAACTTGCTAATTATTGATCTCCTATTTATTGAAATTTGAAATGATGATTATTGAAATTGGATTAAGTCTAAAAAATTATAACATCTTTCAAAAACTAGAATTTTCATTATAAATCCTACAGATCTAAAACCACTCTCAAACATCCTAAACCTATATAAATGAAAATATGATTAATTAGACTTTAAAATACATAATTGGGTCAGTTAGAGGCTTAATTAAGTCCAATTTAATTAAGGGACCCAAACATAGTGTGAAAATGTAAAGGTGTACATTTTTCTACATTACATTTAGCCCCCACTTTAGTGAGAGGATGAGCCCTACATTCAAACTTACACTAAAGTAGACAAATAAGTTTCAATATGGGTCCAAGTGTAAAAATGTTGATGGGAGAGGAAGACAAATATCAAGGAGGTTGATCAAGCCACCAGGATCAAGATCCCATGGCAAACCAACATAAGCACAAAGGGAGACACATGAATGTATGATATCAAGCAACAAGACAAGATACACAAACATACAATGTTAAAATTAATGCGAAGAAAGATGGACTAGCAAGTTGTATTATGCCACATCCATCAAATACACTCACAAGGATGTAAAATCACTTATAAAACACATGGATTGAAAGGAAAGCAAGTTGTGTTATGCTCGATGGCCATGAAAAGTAAGCTCACATTAGCTAGTGCCATCCGATATACACTAGGTGAACCCCCAAGAAAGTGAGAAACACGCACTAGGTTGGTATGTGCCCACAAAAAGGTGGCTAATGGGAATTCCATACTAGGTGTACAGGCTCCCATAAATTAACCTTACCAAAATTTATACTCCCTAATAACTTTGATAAGGCACCACAAAAAGAGATCACAAGGCTAGCAAGTTGCATTATGCAGGGCACTCATGAAAAACAAAAAGGCTTCACTGGCAAGCAAGTTGTGTTATTTTTGGTGGCCATTTCAAATACAATAGGATAGGATGGTCAAATGGGTTTTACTTAGTTCATGAAAGGTCTCACCTTAGGGAACATCGTGCTTGACATTACCAAGAGAGGACTAGTCGAGGATAAAAGATTTGCAATTTAGGGAATGCAAGCCATAGCATCACCACTAAGAGGAATGCCATATGCCAAGAAAGGTTGCGCTCTTGAGGAACATCAAACCCAATGTCACTTCTAAGAAGACACATCACATGAATTGAGATCACACTTTAAATAAAAAGTTCACACTTCCTAGGAGATGTTTGCTATCATCACTAAGAAGGGAACATGCAAACAATGAACTGGGGATAATATCCCCCCCACTTAAAATATCAACATACTTGCTATGTTGGTATTTTAAATAGAAAGAGAGAAAGAGAGGATTCTTGGAAAGAATGCACACCTCCCAAAACTAGTTATCTTTTCCCCCCAATCATGGAGACAAAGAAAACCACCAAGAACTATCATGTTGTTGCCAAGAGAAATAAGGTTGCACCTAGTATTGCAACCATGAATGGCAATAAGCAAGAAACATAAAGCTACCAATGCCACATAGTGATGACCAACATGATAGGATGAAAATAATTATTAATTAGAGGACATAGGTGCATCAAAATAAGGAAGAGCACCATAATCCTTAAGATGTTGAATTTTAGAGGACATTCATTATTAGAGTGACCATGAACTTGATGATATGCATAAAATGAAGTTTTGTTGTAAAATTTATTCCGTGTTCTTGGAGGAAGAGAGATCAAATGAGCTTGGAGAAGCTCCGCCAAGGTTTTCTCTTGATCAATAGTAGAAGACATTCCTTTCTTTTGTGAAAGAGATATTTCTTGCTTACTACAAAGTGTCATACATACACAAGACTGTTGGGTGATCCCACAATACAGGTTTATGATTTTTGGCCAAATAGGACACTGAATTGATTTTTTCTAACTAAATCTTCACTTTCGGGCACCTATAGTGGCTAAATCGTGAGGAATTTGAAGATGATGCAAAACTAGTGATTTGTGGAATTTTTTCTATAGATTCTAAATATATTTTTGTCAAAAATTTTGGAATCAGATTGCACTTCTTTTTCCATCTCCTTTGAAAACTAGTTTTTTTCAATAAACACCATTTTTAAGGAGTGGCGCTCAACATATAACACATAATGGAAACAAATATTCAGAGTATGATAGTTAAGGAACAAATCCCTTTCATGACTCATGATGGAAACACTCGTGCTTAGTTGGATTATTGGGGGGCCTACTAGCTTCCTCGTCGGGATTTGTGGTCTTATTGGTTTGATGAGATGGATGATTAGAAGTATCGATGGGATGGATACCAAGTGGATTTTTTCAAATTATAAATTAAAGCACGTTTGGAATAAGGAAATTATTTTTTATTACGGCAAGTACCAGTTGATTAGCTCTAAGTTGGACCGTACTTGTTGTAACGCCAAGAAAATGTAGAAAGAAAAGATCAAAAGAAAACATGCAATCTAAATCTAAATGCAATCTAAGTTAAGAAACAAAGAACAAAGGAAAGTAAAAACATAATAAAACTAAACAATCTCACCAAATTGCTACGTATTTCCATGATTCATCTCGATTTCCCTTCTCCATTTTGCTTGTGTAGTATAATTGCCCTCAGATTTTTCGTAAGTTCATGCAAGTATAGCCTAAGATAATGATTTAGCAAAACATCGAAGATTCAAGATAATTGCTCTCAAAAGTCATAAGATTTCGCGAGAGATTGGAATGAAGAATGACAAATCAATTTATAGAAAATTGATTATTCGAACGATAGGCTAGGATTGAAAGATCAACGGATGGTTGAGATTGACAAATTAGACATGCATTCTGATAACTGTCAGAGTGACATGAGTGATACAAATTAGAAATAGAATTAAAGGTTAAATAAATTATTTAATCTTCGAGTTCGGTATTTGAAAATAGAAGAATTATCGTTGCATGACAAATATAAAGATGGATTAAAGCAACTCTTGTTCGAATGCATGCACAAGGTTTAATTAATTAAATAGGAATATTTAATTAATCTGCATGTACATGCAAATGAGTTAGAACTACATGATTGAATGATTTGACAAAGAGATTACTCCGAAAGCCACTCACATTAAGCCAAGAGTTAACCGAGTGATTTGAAATAGATCTTTGAGTCGAGTAAAAGTGAATACTTAGATAACTCACACAATTATCTAAATATAGAGGAATGCTTAAAATAGAATTCATGAATTAAATAATTCATTTAATTCAAGATTTGATATTTGAAGAATAATTAAATAAATAAGATTTATTTAATTAAGTGATGAAGGGATTTAAATGAATAATTAAATAAATAAAGAATTTATTTAACTATAGTTGAAGTATGATAAAGAGTAAATTAAATAAGAATTTATTTAATTTGACAAGAAGGATAAGGTTAATTAGTAACATAATTAAATAAAAGGCGTTTATTTAATTAATCAGATAGAATAAAGAAAAGTGTGAATTAATTAAATAATTAAGATTATTTAATTAATAGAAGAAATAAAGATTATAGAGAATAATTAAATAATTGACATTATTTAATCATGACTATGAAGAATACGAATTATGAAGAATATCGAAGTCACAGGCTTAAACCATATTTCGGTGTCTACACTTGTAATCTCCTTATGAAGATTTTTTTGAGATCGTGGATTTACAATTTCTATGTTTTTGTATTTGATGTGACTTGTAATTATGAAACTAAACTCCTCTTTGGTTTTTCCTTACCCAATATTTTGGTTTGGCACCTTTTATCCTCTATTTGGGTTATAACTAAATTTGATCAACCTCAAATTGCTATCCTTTTAGAGATTTCTAATTTTGTCCCCACGACTATCCTGCCTAGATTTCAGAAGTTTTGCTATGTGGAAGGAAATCCTTCCTTACCGATCATGTACTTGGTGCTTAGCCATTTATGTGAGAATTTACTCATGAAAGCCTATGCTAAGATTGTTACTGGGAAATTATTAGCTCATGCATGTGATCTGCACTTAGGCTTGATTCCCAAAAATTTTCGTTTGTGGCTTAAATGCCTTATTCTGGGGGTGATTTTTCACCTTGCTATTTTCTCTAACTTTCTAGTTTTTCAGGGCTCTTGGTTCTGCTATGAGCAGTGCAGAGTCATGGGGGGATAAAGTGCGAATGGAGTCAGATAATTGCAATGAGTTTTGCAAGGATCTGCTTGTCTGACATATTTGTGTTAAAGGTGGAATTGCTCCTCTGATGGAGAAACTTGTGGACCATGACCCTAATCTATCAACCAAATTCATCAAATCTTAGAAGAATTAGCATGTGACTGTCAGAGGAATCTCCTTTATGGTTGATGAAAAAGTGATTGCGCAAGTGACAGGCCTCCAGAGTTCTGGCATGAAGCATCCTAAACATTCGAAGACCCAGGACAATGCTAGTAGGGACAAATTCTTTGTGGGTGATGAGAAACATGTGCGCAACCAGTCTGGGTTCAAATGAGAGGATCTTCCTCAACCGTGGAACCAGGTGTGTCTTGCATTGATGAAACATGTCATGTTGGAAGGAAGGTACAAGACTTATTACTATTACCATTTTCCCCTGTTAAATCACCTTAGGCATAAAGTTTTAATGAGCTTTCCATTTTATCTGCTCTTGGACCTTGAAAGTTTTGTTGAAAAATGTGTGGAGTCTACTACTTTAAATCCCAATGAACCCACTCCTCTGCCACTTCACCAGGGTCTTATCCTAAGACTCTACCACTTTCATCTAGCCTTATGCCCTCCAAAACCCATTTCGATTATCTGCATTGAAGAAATTGAGCCACCCAAAGAGATGAACTTATCCTTGGTTGAATCCAAAGGTCCCACCAAGAAAAGCCACCCTATCCGTAAGGATGCCCAAAAACCCAAAATTGCCACCAGAAAACTCAAGGGTGTTGAGGGAGCTGCCCAGACCTATGCGGCAGTGAGCCTATGTGATCTCAAGTCTACCCCTACGAAGAATCCCAGCAAGGCTAGGCCGAAAAAGAAAAGTAAGGAGGATAAGGTGCCTCTGAATGAAGGGGAAAATGTCATGAGAAAGGATTCATTGGGTGACACAGTGGTTGTGGGTTGTGATACCATCATTTGGCATTCGGGTAGATTGGCGAAGAATAGAAAGAAAATGTTGGTTAGAGATCTAGACATTGAAGAGGTGTTGTCAGACAACAGAGATAGTAGAGTGGAAGAGGTGTCGAAATGTGATGATGAGGTGAAAATTAGTAGTCCCCCTTCCATTCTTGACAAGGGTAAAGCTCAAAAGGAGGTGTTTTCCTCACTCTTCATATGTGGTTGTGTAATTGTTGTTTTCCTCTTATTTGCTAAAAGTTGTGGACTCACATGCTTTTTATGACTCAACTTGTGTGGCTAGTATATCAACTTCGTTCTACTTTCTTGACATTAACTATACAATCTTGGGTTTCCCATCAAATTTAGGTGTGAAGTCTAATGATCCCCAATCATCTTCTAACAACATTGTTATAGTTGAAAGGAACTTATCCTTATCTTCAACTTGTAAAGGTTACACTTTTCTAGTTGGTGTGTTATTCTTGTTTTAGTTTACAAACAATTATGATATGATTGTAGGCCATCTTTAATTGTGTCCACCTCATTTTGATGAGTGTACTTCACTAGACAGTGTAACGTTGAAGGCATCCAAGGTCTACCTAAGTGAAGATTATATGATAGCTATTGAGGCATGACATGAATACTAGTTTGCCATGTAACCCAACCAACTTTAACAAGCAATGTTAACACACCAAACGGTTGTTTTCCCACATTATCAAATCTACAAATAGATAAAGAATCTAGTTGAATTTTACTCTTTTCTAGTCCAATCTTATCTAAAAGGTTTAAACTACAAACATTAACTATCAAACCATTGTCAATGAGAGTACATCTTATGCCACACTTGATACCATTATTGTTAATACTAGCCCTTATCATCAAAGCATCATTTTTTTTACACTTCTAATGTAATACCCTGCTACAAAACCCTAGAGGAAGTTGCAATTCACTAAATAAACACACCAATTTTTTTATTTTTTTTGGTTTAAGCACAAATAACATGTAAGATGGGTACACATTGCCAACAACCTCTAAGGCCACGAGACAAAGATTACTTAAAAACCCAAACAACAACAAACATCAAATGAGACCAACACATTTAATTCCATAAGGAATTAAGATCACATACATTCATACATGATAAATTACAACAAAGTGTAAGAAATACCAAATGATTCCAATAACAACATTTAAACAATAAGATTACAACTCTCATTCCCCGAATGAGATAAATCCAATAAGCATGATTACAAATTACAATTTCCACCTTGATAACAAATGAGGGGTAAAAGAATACAAGATCAATTGAAAAGAATGAAGCCAGAATAGCAACTGGATCCAACAAGCTCTCCAACATGAAAGTCTCATCCACACGAGCAAGAGCAAAAACCCAACGGAGTAAGGTGCACGTTCCACCCAACCAATTGATACCTGAAGGCTCACCCCCCCGTGCTAGGAGATAGTAACAAGGATTTCTAGACAAGACCATCTAACTCTAGACACGGCTAATAAATAACTGAACTGAATCAAATAAAAATACAACATCACTTAACATAATGGTTACAATGCTTCCAGAGTACAAAATCAAGTACAATCACTAAACAATAAAAACAATGGTACAACACCATACCGACTGCTATCATAGGAGGAGTGTCATCACAAAGGTTGCATTGGTTATCCAATGGCATTCTTCCTAGGTCCCGGCCCCCCTCTAGGGTTATCCTGGTAACCTCTCACGAACCCGGTGCCATATGCACACCAGAGCGGAATTGGATATCTTTCAAGAAAACAAGATAACAATCTTGCCATTCTAGGCCTTCCCGACTCATCTCAAGTCTCGTACAAGCCCTTGAGTCAATGAGCGAGGCTAAATTATCTTGTTAATGTTCAAAGCTACTCTATCCCTAGTATAAGTTATTTAATTTTCACTTAATTAACTGAATCTCACACAAGTTATCCTGGAGCCACTTTGTGCCCGGCGCTCGTTGAAAGCCACTCCCCTATCGACAACACATAACTCAACCACATGCCAAGGTAGACCATGCACTAACACTTATCACAAATAAACAAAACACCCCAATAGGTAACACCACTATGGATGTCCAAAACTGAAACCACAACGTGCACTACCCAAGGCTAACACAAGGTTGACTAACATAGTGACAACCCACATAATGAACTGATAATATGGCTTAACCATAAATCAAAAGGTCACACAACCCATTCAAAGAACCAAGCTCCAACTGAAGCATGTCTCATGCACCACCCAAGGTAGACAATAACAAATCACAAGAGACATAACATCATCTCAAGAAAACACAACTGGAAGACTTACATAATCAAACAACTCCAATACGAATTAACAACTCAATCCAAGAGTTCCTAGCCTCTAGGAACAAAACCCAACACAACCAAAGCACACTCATAACTTTACAACCATAACAATATTGCCCATACAATACCAACAAGAAATCACTTAAACCAACAATCATATAATCACACGTTCTTTAAATAACTAAAGATGCATTTGACATAACGATCTTTTCTCATAAACAAGTACAAAATACACAATTACATCATACACTCAATCTTTTAACTATACCGATACGTTCTAGACATTATGATTTTTCTTGAACCTTATCTATTGCTTGCAATATAAAAACAAACATCATTCAACAACCTATCGTTAGGATATTTTAAATCCAAGCAAAGCAGAGGCATAGTGCAAGAAATTAATTAAGTAATTAACATAAATTGTGCATGCTCAAAAATCCATTGAAATCTCATTCATAACTTAGGGAGTATTATAACTGATAAGTTATCCCATTTTATCAATTATTCAAAAATATTAAAACAATCTTTTAAATAAATCACTATATTTTAAAAACCCATCTTCACATCGATTTCAATAAAGTAACCAAAATAAAATCTTTTTTTTTAATTTAATTTAATTTAATTTTTATAATATAAATATATATTTATTATTTAAATATATATATTTTAGAATATGCCAATTAAATCATCAGTTGAAATTTCAAACTCAATTACTAAATAAATTCCCAATATTTAAAATATATAATATTTATATTATATAAATTAAATAATAATAAATTAACTTTAAATTCCATATTATACAAATAATATATATATATATAAAAAAATGAAAAAAAAGAAAGAAAAGCGTACCACATTAGGGCACGCTAACCTCCTTATGAGAAGGGATGCAGCCCTGGCCACGCAGATCTCCCTTGTAGGAGGCGGCACTGCCAGTGGCAGCTCCTCCCCCATAGACTATGTGCAGCGTCTTCAACTTCAGATATTGCAGGCATAGGAGTATCGTAGCTCTTTGAGGATCCAAATGAAGGAAAGAAAAACCGATTCCATCTGAGAGGGGGCAGATACAAATTTTGGGCAAGGAAGAGGAAAGAAAACATAGGAAATCATACAGATAGGGAAAGAATTAATTATTAACACTGAACATTCAGTAAGGAGCCTAGTCTAGGATGAAATTTTTTTTTGCAGGTATGCCTTACTTATTCCACTTGAATGATGATGAACTCTCGGTTGTTAACATTAGCATATTTCTGATCTTTTATGGAACCAATTTGTGACTCTATATTGGTGTTAAATCGAGCATTGAGGATTTAGAATTGAAGCATTCATGATAAATGTTGAGGATTTTTAAAGTTGGAAAGACTGCGATATAAATAACAGTCCAGTGAAGGCATTCATAAAGATTTGTTAAACTTATCAGTATAAACCCTGGTGCATTTTTCAATGGAAGCCGAATCTTAGCTAGTATATCTTGCCTTACAAGCACGCCCTATCAAGCCAATCACCATCATCAGTGGTATGAAGTTCACGATTTAAATGATTCCCCCCACTTGATTCCTTTGTAGCCGCAGCAATTGAAACTAAAATATAGTCACATTTTAAACAATTTGCTTGATTCCTTTAGCAACCTGTTTAGTGGCTACACTTGAACATAGAAGGGTGCGAGGATGTAAATAAGCTCCCTGATCCATTGTCAACCTGTCTAAGCTGCAGTGCTTAAACATGATGAGAAGTTTAAAGATTTAAATAACCTGTTTGATTCTTCTGGCAATCTATCATAGTTGCAGCAGTTGAAAATAAGATATTATCATTTTCTAATAAAATAAAAGAGCTCTCCATTGATCGTGGTGAAGTTTAATTTCCAAATTCAAACTTGAGCGTATCTCTAGAAACTCGCCAGCAAACAGAAATGTGTTAAAAAGGAAAAGTTGTATACTAATTCTCCTTCTCTTAAGTCGTGCATTTGCACCTCACCTGTCTCCTTCTCTTCAATCATGAGGAGAACATTTGGGATTTGATAATAATGCAAGTAAATGGTGATATTTCCAAATTCCAATATTCACTTTCTAATATACTTGGCAACCTATCACTGTTTCTGCATTTAGAGTTAAGGTATTGTTCAGAATTAAATAGTCTCCTTGAAACCATTGGCAACCCATCATAGTTGCAAATTTTTGACTTGCAAAGGTATGGTAAATTAAATAATCTCTCGGGTTTCATTGACAAACTATCACAGTGGCGCACATTCTGTTATGCAAGCCTATTCTTCAGAATGTTTCATTTATCATCATCAATATTCTTCTCTGAAATATCGAATCTATAAATTGATGGAAATGGTTCACATCTCTAAAAAAAAATTCTCTTGCAACAAACTTGGAAAGGAGTATAGCGGCGGTTTACATTTGATAGTTCTTTGGTATCCCATACTTGGATTTTCAATTCATTTGCTAGCTATTCTTTCTATTTATATTCAAATCTTTCCTTGATCATTTCCCTGCCTCACCATTAAATTAGGGGTTGCTATAAGGTCATGGCTTTACATGTTGAAAATTTGATTTGAATGCTGCCATTATCTCCATTGTAATCAACCATTTGTGTCTAGGGTTGTCTATGCGTACACTGTATTTGGAGTATTTTTTTGTATATGTTTTTTTTAATGGTAGCATACCTTCATGTTGCATTCGATTGGAAAGTTTCCTATAGAATTCGATGCCTTCATTGCTCCTGGCATTGCTCTTCTTGAAATTGCGAATATCGTTTTCTTAGAGATGCCTTTGTCATGCTTTTTGCTTGGAATTTGGTGTTGATTGAAGGTTAAGTAGAGGACAAAATAACATTAAAATAAATCTTCAAAAGATCTCCATTGTATGCTTTTAGGTGTGATGTTATTTGACTTAGATAAGAAATCTTACTAATTGCTTGTTTATAATTTAGAAAACCGTTATTATTTTCCTTTCCAGCACAAAAGAAAAACATAGGGAGGACAAATTTAGCATAATATGAGCTTTCTTTTAGGGGCCACGTATAGGCACTCTATTACTTAAAAGACCTTTTTATTAACATACTCCTTATGATTAAGAGAGGGGAATATATTCCTATAAGAAAGATTAGGGTATAGAGATTTTAATATTAGGGATTCTTAGAAAAGATCTATTCTCCTTTTACATTCCCTCCTCAAAAAGAATTAAAATATATAAATATGTAGTGGTTTTTAAAATGTATTTATGTGTGTAAAGTTATTTAGATTGATGTAAGATTTTAATGTGGTAAGTTTTATTATGTAGTTTAAGTATTTAGAGTATTGTTATTATTATCATTTTAAAGTATAGACAATTGGACTTAAGTGGTTTCCGCAATTAATTTAAATATTGGAAGTGAGTGTTAAGTTAGTATGATGAAAGGAAAGTGGAAATAATGTTTGAACATAAGTAGTTATGAAATGGTAATGAGTTAACTACCCAACTATTAAGTAGTTTTCAATTATGTTGATAGAAGAAAGGAGAAATTTAAATGTAAGGGCATGGTTAGAGATTGATTAGGGTATTCTTGAATTGGATAGTTTGTTGGTGAAATGGGTGTTGTACTGAACTCTTAAATAATGGAACTATGTATCTTTTACCATGGTTAAGTATTGTAGTAAACTCTGTTTGACTTAATTATGGTAGTTTTATAAACTTGAGTCAACGAAACAAATTATTCCTTGAATTGAGTTTTCATTCTTAAGTATTTCTTTTGGATTGTTAGTTAGTGGATATCTTTATGACAAATTTGAGTTTCTATTAAATGAGGTTCTTATATGGATAGTTATTTAGAACCTTGAGATTGTAATTGTTTTGGTTGTTGAGTAGGTTGGTTTCTTTAATTGAGAATGTGATTAGATAATTGTTGTCATTGCCACGTTGCTTATTTTATGAATGTAATTTTTGTGCCACTGTAAGGGGTTTTTGTGAGGAGAAAATTGAGGTCTCCTGTGGAATGCCTAATTTGTGGCTTTTGGATGTTGAGTGATTTTTGTTGAATTAAAGGTTGATTTTCTTCTATGTTTCCTTTTTGAGGTGACACCATTGTTGATATATGGATTGTATTTGTGTTTTAGAGTTGATTTATTTGTGGATAGGGGTTTGATGAAACTTTCTTTGTGTGGCTTTTCGGATTTAATCTCATATTTGAGGGAAATTTTTTATCCTTGTGTTGGAATTATTGGGGAAAAACTTGTGTGGCTTTATTTTACCCTTGTTTGTGGGTTTTCATTCTTTTGGCTTCTAGAGGCTTGAGATGGTTGTCAGTTGATGTTCTCTCTCTATGTGTCCTTGATGTGGCAAGTGTTTTGGTTTCATGATTTTGAAAGGGTTGTACGAGAATCGTTGAGATTTTGATTATGTATTTATAGTGAGATGGGTAATGCCTCGCATGCTTTTATGTTGTGATTCTTTGTTCAAATTATGATGGTACAACCCTTGGTTGTTTTTGGTTTGATGTTGTTGGGTCTCTAGGGAGAGTGTCTCTAAGTGGGTGGTCGGTGCACAAAGGGGCGCCAGGACAGCCCTCGTTAGAGTGTGATTAATAAGTGAAAACCTAAGTAATTAACTAGGGGGTGGGTAGAATCACATTAAAAAGATAATTGATGCCTCATCCGCCTTTTAGTGCTATTATAGGCTAAAGGGGATTGAGAAGGTCGTGGTTGGAAAGATCATTGCCTTGTCTTCATGAAAGGTTAACGGTTCCGCATGAGCAACCCTATGGGGCGGTTCCTTGAGATAGGTAGCCTGGATAACCATAGATGGAGGCGGTTCCTAGTGCTTGGTTGCCTAGATAATCCATCAGTAGATGGAGGCAGTACCTTACAATAGGTAGCCTGGAGAATCCATTTTAAGCCATGCGATGACACTCTCCCCTAGTTGCCCAAGTGTTTTATTTTATTGTGTTCCTCTGGAAGTATGTTATGGGAGTTGGTTTATATTGTTGTTAAATGGACTTATATTGATTTATGGAGTATTTCCTTGATACATCTTTGGTGTACTTTGTGGTATTATATGATCTCATTGATTTTTGACTTATGATCTTGTATTCTTATGGTACTGTGAAATGATGTTATTGTATCGTTTAATTGCAATTTGGAATTGTATTATGTTTATTAATTCAGTTTGATTTAGAAGTGTTTCATGATCATCCTTTGGTTACTTGTTTATTGGTCATTGTTTTGATTTATGTGATGAGATTTATGACTTTAAGTTATTATGTTGACTCTTGGATGTTGTTGATTATGTCATCCTTGAGTTTTATGATACTTTGTATGATGTTGAGTCTTGTGGTTCCCTATTTGGATGTTCTTGGTTGAGGTCTTTTTCTTGTCAGCTCCTAGCACGGGGGGTGGGTCTTCAGACTCACATGGTCGGGTGGAACGTGCTAAGCACCCCATTGGGTCCCCAGTTGAGGATCGAGAGGTGCGGATTGGTGCTATCGCAACGACTCCAGTGTTGTATTTGTCTTGGAGCCAGTTATGATACTTTGTATTCATCGGTTTATTTGTATCATGTTATCTTGTTGTATGGTTTTCGTTCATGATTGGAAACAGTGTTGTATCATTGTACCTCTAGAATATTGTACTATAATGTAATGTTAAACTCGATATGGATATTGGCCATGGCAATTGTTACTCAATGTGTTAAGTTATTCATGCATATGTTGTAGTTATGCACATAGATGGTTTCTTATCAATGATTATCAGGTATGTGTTACATTTATTAATGTTTACTTTGTTATGGATTATATCTTTGGCTTTTATTCTTTTTTGTCGTTGTGTGGATCTAATTCTCGTAATGACTCCTCGTATACCCCAAGGGATGTATGTGTTAGTGAATCTAATTAAATGAAATTCATGTCATGACTTAATGTGTATTACATGTATGTTATGTTAACTGTTAAATTTTTTTTTGCAGTAATTATTGTTTAATTATCCTTTGGGGTTCGCACGATGGGGCGTTACAACATGGTATCAGAGCATAGGTTCATACATTGGGCACTATGTGTGCTCACTATGTAACCTTGCGCTTAGACCCGTGAGTCTTGAGTTTTACTTTTCTTTTGTCATTGTTGTGAACCTAAGTTTCTTCTATTAATCGGTGTCGGGTCGATAGTGTAGGAAACTGATGGGAAAGGATAGGACCCTCGGTGTAGTGCACAATGCACCGATATCCTTCATGTTGAGGATGCTCTATGGACCCTTGAGTTTTAGTGTGATGTGTTTTTTTTGGTGATGTGTTTTATGTGTGTGAATATGTCAAGTGTGCATGGAATTTGCGATTTTGTTGTCCTTGAGTGATGATTATATTTTCTTGAATTTGTGAAGGTGTAAAACTTTACCCTTTTTATTGAAATTGATGTGAGATTTGGTGTTGAATAATGGTTAAAGTGGAGTTCTTTGTGTGAAAATTATGAGTTTTAACGAAAAGGTGAGGTTTTGTGGAGAATTATTCTATGATTTTTAGTAGAATATAGTATCTTGAGGTTAAGATGCAACTTGAATTATTGGTACTAATGTGCAATTTTCTATGGTAGCTTTTGATTTACAGGAAGTTGGCTTCAAAAACGTAGTGATGAAGGTAATGCAATTGTAATATGCAGGTATAGATACGTATAATGTCAAGTAGTAATTCATTTTGATATAGTAGATGAATTAGGTTTATGGTTAGCATCCTTATGTGAATATTGCCTAACTAATAAGAAGCAAACTGTTTGTGAGATTACTAGAATTGTTCTAACTATTATGTGTGGTTTGGTGGGAAGGACAGTGTGGTATCACTCACTCGTGAGTGCCCTACTATGCTAGGATTTCCTCTCACGATGTATTTATGATATATATGTATTGTGTACAACGTTTGTTTGCATGCAAGATTGCAAGAATTAAGTCTCGATTCCACCTGCATTGTCAGGATAGGGCGAGCATTATATACACCCAATGGGATTAACATGGAAAAATAGGAACTGACAAGGAAGTTTCCCCAACCTAGTTAGTCATCTGTCCTAGTGTTTGGAAAATTAGTTTGGTTGCAACCCCGTCACTATTATCATTTTTGGTATCATTTCCTTATTTTTGGTTTGTTTAATTTTCGTTGCTTACTTGATGATGTTTAATTGATGTTTTAATTTATGGTGTTGATGTGCATATGATCATTGATATTGTTGTGTTACTGTGTTCATGCTTGAGTTTGACTTCTAGGAGTAAGTCGAAGCCTAGGGGGGGGGGAATTTGCAGCATCTTCAACTTCAGATATTGCGGGCATAGGAGTATCATAGCTCTTTGAGGATCCAAATGAAGGAAAGAAAAACCGATTCCATCTAAGAGGGGGCGGATACAGACTTTGGGCAAGGACGAGGAAAGAAAACATAGGAAATAATACAGATAGGGAAAGAATTAATTATTAACACTGAACATTCAGTAAGGAGCCTAGTCTAGGATGAAAAAAAATTTCGCAGGTATGTCTTACTTATTCCACTTGAATGATGATGAACTCTCGGTTGTTAACATTAGCATATTTCTGATCTTTTATGGAACCAATTTGTGACTCTATATTGGTGTTAAATCGAGCATTGAGGATTTAGAATTGAAGCATGTATGATAAATGTTGAGGATTTTTAAAGTTGGAAAGACTGTGATATAAATAACAGTCCAGTGAAGGCATTCATAAAGATTTGTTAAACTTATCAATATAAACCCTGGTGCATTTTTCAATGGAAGCCGAATCTTAGCTAGTATATCTTTCCTTACAAGCATGCCCTATCAAGCCAATCACCATCATTGGTGGTATGAAGTTCACGATTTAAATGATTCCCCCCACTTGATTCCTTTGTAGCCGCAACAATTGAAACTAAAATATAGTCACAGTTTAAACAATTTGCTTGATTCCTTTAGCAACTTGTTCAGTGGCTACACTTGAACATAGAAGGGTGCGAGGATGTAAATAAGCTCCCTGATCCATTATCAACCTATCTAAGCTGCAGCGCTTAAACATGATGAGAAGTTTAAAGATTTAAATAACCTGTTTGATTCTTCTGGAAATCTATCACAGTTGCAATAGTTGAAAATAAGATATTATCAACTTCTAATAAAATAAAAGAGCTCTCCATTGATTGTGGTGAAGTTTAATTTCCAACTTCAAACTTGAGCGCGTCTCTGGAAACTCGCCAACAAACAGAAATGTGTTAAAAAGGAAAATTTGTATACTAATTCTCCTTCTCTTAAGTCGCGCATTTGCACCTCACCTGTCTCCTTCTCTTCAATCATGAGGAGAACATTTGGGATTTGATAATAATGCAAGTAAATGGTGATATTTCCAAATTCCAATATTCACTTTCTAATATACTTGGCAACCTATCACTATTTCTGTGTTTAGAGTTAAGGTATTGTTCAGAATTAAATAGTCTCCTTGAAACCATTGGCAACCCGTCATAGCTGCAACTTTTCGACTTGCAAAGGTATGGTAAATTAAATAATCTCCCGGGTTTCATTGAAAAACAATCACAGTGGCGCACATTCTGTTATGCAAGCCTATTCTTCAGAATGTTTCATTTCTCATCATCAATATTCTTCTCTGAAATATCGAATCTATAAATTGATGGAAATGGTTCACATCTCTCAAAATAATTTCTCTTGCAACAAACTCGGAAAGGAGTATAGCGGCAGTTTACATTTGATAGTTCTTTGGTATCCCATACTTGGATTTTCAATTCATTCACTAGCTATTCTTTCTATTTATATTCGAATCTTTCCTTGATCATTTCGCTGCCTCACCATTAAATTAGGGGTTGCTATAAGGTCATGGCTTTACATGTTGAAAATTTGATTTGAATGCTGCCATTATCTCCATTGTAATCAACCATTTGTGTCTAGGGTTGTCTATGCGTACACTGTATTTAGAGTATTTTTTTGTATATGTTTTTTTTAATGGTAGCATACCTTCATGTTGCATTCGATTGGAAAGTTTCCTATAGAATTCGATGCCTTCATTGCTCCTGGCATTGCTCTTCTTGGAATTGCGAATATCGTTTTCTTAGAGATGCCTTTGTCATGCTTTTTGCTTGGAATTTGGTGTTGATTGAAGGTTAAGTAGAGGACAAAATAACATTAAAATAAATCTTCAAAAGATCTCCACTGTATGCTTTTAGGTGTGATGTTATTTGACTTAGATAAGAAATCTTACTAATTGCTTGTTTATAATTTAGAAAACCGTTATTACTTTCCCTTCCAGCACAAAAGAAAAACACAGGGAAGACAAATTTAGCATAATATGAGCTTTCTTTTAGGGGCCACGTATAGGCACTCTATTACTTAAAAGACCTTTTTATTAACATACTCCTTATGATTAAGAGAGGGGAATATATTCCTATAAGAAAGATTAGGGTATAGAGATTTTAATATTAGGGATTCTTAGAAAAGATCTATTCTCTTTTTACATTCCTTCCTCAAAAAGAATTAAAATATATAAATATGTAGTGGTTTTTAAAATGTATTTATGGGTGTAAAGTTATTTAGATTGATGTAAGATTTTAAGGTGGTAAGTTTTATTATGTAGTTTAAGTATTTAGAGTATTGTTATTATTATCATTTTAAAGTATAGACAATTGGACTTAAGTGGTTTCCGCAATTAATTTAAATATTGGAAGTGAGTGTTAAGTTAGTATGATGAAAGGAAAGTGGAAATAATGTTTGAACATAAGTAGTTATGAAATGGTAATGAGTTAACTACCCAACTATTAAGTAGTTTTCAATTATGTTGATAGAAGAAAGGAGAAATTTAAATGTAAGGGCATGGTTAGAGATTGATTAGGGTATTCTTGAATTGGATAGTTTGTTGGTGAAATGGGTGTTGTACTGAACTCTTAAATAATGGAACTATGTATCTTTTACCATGGTTAAGTATTGTAGTAAACTCTGTTTGACTTAATTATGGTAGTTTTATAAACTTGAGTCAATGAAACAAATTATTCCTTGAATTGAGTTTTCATTCTTAAGTATTTCTTTTGGATTGTTAGTTAGTGGATATCTTTATGACAAATTTGAGTTTCTATTAAATGAGGTTCTTATATGGATAGTTATTTAGAACCTTGAGATTGTAATTGTTTTGGTTGTTGAGTAGGTTGGTTTCTTTAATTGAGAATGTGATTAGATAATTGTTGTCATTGCCATGTTGCTTATTTTATGAACGTAATTTTTGTGCCATTGTAAGGGCTTTTTGTGAGGAGAAAATTGAGGTCTCCTGTGGAATGCCTAATTTGTGGCTTTTGGATGTTGAGTGATTTTTGTTGAATTAAAGGTTGATTTTCTTCTATGTTTCCTTTTTGAGGTGACACCATTGTTGATATATGGATTGTATTTGTGTTTTAGAGTTGATTTATTTGTGGATAGGGGTTTGATGAAAATTTCTTTGTGTGGATTTTCGGAGTTAATCTCATATTTGAGGGAAATTTTTTATCCTTGTGTTGGAATTATTGGGGAAAAACTTGTGTGGCTTTATTTTACCCTTGTTTGTGGGTTTTCATTCTTTTGGCTTCTAGAGGCTTGAGATGGTTGTCAGTTGATGTTCTCTCTCTATGTGTCCTTAATGTGGCAAGTGTTTTGGTTTCATGATTTTGAAAGGGTTGTACGAGAATCGTTGAGATTTTGATTATGTATTTATAGCGAGATGGGTAATGCCTCACATGCTTTTATGTTGTGATTCTTTGTTCAAATTATGATGGTACAACCCTTGGTTGTTTTTGGTTTGATGTTGTTGGGTCTCTAGGGAGAGTGGCTCTAAGTGGGTGGTCGGTGCACAAAGGGGCACTAGGATAGCCCTCGTTAGAGTGTGATTAATAAGTGAAAATCTAAGTAATTAACTAGGGGGTGGGTAGAATCACATTAAAAAGATAATTGATGCCTCATCCGCCTTTTAGTGCTATTACAGGCTAAAGGGGATTGAGAAGGCCGTGGTTGGAAAGATTGTTGCCTTGTCTTCATGAAAGGTTAACGGTTCCGCATGAGCAACCCTATGGGGCAGTTCCTTGAGATAGGTAGCCTGGATAACCATAGATGGAGGTGGTTCCTAGTGCTTGGTTTCCTAGATAATCCGTCAGTAGATGGAGGCGGTACCTTGCAATAGGTAGCCGTGAGAATCCATGTTAAGCAATGCGATGAAACTCTCATCTAGTTGCCCAGGTGTTTTATTTTATTGTGTTCCTCTGGAAGTATGTTATGGGAGTTGGTTTAGATTGTTGTTAAATGGACTTATATTGATTTATGGAGTATTGCCTTGATACATCTTTGGTGTACTTTGTGGTCTTGTATGATCTCATTGATTTTTGACTTATGATCTTGTATTCTTATGGTACTGTGAAATGATGTTATTGTATCGTTTAATTGCAATTTGGAATTGTATTATGTTTATTAATTTAGGTTGATTTGGAAGTGTTTCATGATCATCCTTTGGTTACTTGTTTATTGGTCATTATTTTGATTTATGTGATGAGATTTATGACTTTAAGTTATTATGTTGACTCTTGGATGTTGTTGATTATGTCGTCCTTGAGTTTTATGATACTTTGTATGACGTTGAGTCTTGTGGTTCCCTGTTTGGATGTTCTTGGTTGGGGTCTTTTTCTTGTCAGCTCCTAGCATAGGGGGTGGGTCTTCGGACTCACATGGTTGGGTGGAACGTGCTAAGCACCCCATTGGGTCCCCAGTCGATGATCGAGAGGTGCGGATTGGTGTTGTCGCAACGACTCCAGTGTTGTATTTGTCTTGGAGCCAGTTATGATACTTTGTATTCATCGGTTTATTTGTATCATGTTATCTTGTTGTATGGTTTCCGTTCATGATTGGAAACAGTGTTGTATCATTGTACCTCTAGAACATTGTACTATAATGTAATGTTAAACTCGATATGGATATTGGCCATGGAAATTGTTACTCAATGTGTTAAGTTATTCATGCATATGGTGTAGTTATGTACATAGATGGTTTCTTATCAATGATTATCAGGTATGTGTTACATTTATTAATGTTTACTTTGTTATGGATTATATCTTTGGCTTTTATTCTTTATTGTCATTGTGTGGATCTAAGTCTTGTAATGACTCCTCGTATACCCCAAGGGATGTATGTGTTAGTGAATCTAATTAAATGAAATTCATGTCATGACTTAATGTGTATTACATGTATGTTATGTTAACTTTTAAAAAAAAATTGCAGTAATTTTTGTTTATTTGTCTATGGAAATTTGTTTTCTGTGGAAATAGTTTTCTCTATTTGTATGTTATGTTAACTTTTAAGATCTTCTTGAGTTCTTTTATTTCATTTTCATTATTGAAAACTCTATTGTTTGATTTATTTCTTGTTTTATTTTCCATGATTCAAAAGGGGTTTCAGAATGTTTTCCATCCTTCCATTTAGATTGAACAAAAATTTCAAAACTTCAAACACAAAACAAGAATAAAACCTGATTCAAGAACTTGAAGAACAAATTGGTGTGGGATCCTTTGTTGTTTCCATTATTTTCCAATCTCCTCCCAAGATCTTCATCCTTCAACCAAGATTCAATCCAAAAATCCAAAAGCCCTCTTCTCATTATTTTACAAACCCCATTCTCCATTCCAAAAACTGCACACAAAATGAAATCCCCAAATGAAATATATTCTCCCCCAAATTTCCAAACTCAAATTCAAATCCACCTCAAATTAAATTTCAAATTCACATTCAAATTCAATTCAAATTAAATTGCAAACTCAAATTCAATTCTAATTTCAAATTCAAATACAAATCCCAAATTCAAATTTCAATTCAAATTCCAATCTTCTCAAAATATCTTTTCCCCAAATTAGTCAACTATTTCTGAAAATATCTTTTCTACCCCAAAGTCATTGCATTGAAAACATTTGAATTTTTGTAATAACTTAAAACAAATCTCCAAATTTCTAAATAGAATTCAACATATTTTAAAACCTTCTTTTCACACAAACTAATTTAAATCTTTTAATACTTTTAAATTCGAAAGAATAGCTTAATTAATTCACACAATTAATTTAATTAATCAATAAAATAAATCTAATCCAATATTAGATTATTTTATTAATTAAATTAAATTAATTAATAAAGTAAATAACATTCCTAGCATTACAACCAAATATATTTAAGCCACTGATTAACAACACAAGCCATTATAACTTGAATTTAATTAAAGACCAAGGTGACCTAGGCAACATAAAACAACCAAACCCGACTACAACCCGATGACACACTATGACTAGGGTGACGAATTGACACAAAAAACCTAGCTACTATCTCCCAATTGAATACCGTTGGTCAATGGACACGCTTAGACCTGTGAAACCAGGTGGAGTCGATGTTATGTACCTGCAGTCCTGCAAACAAAATGAGTGTCAAACATGCATATAACATAGTAACTCACACTGTGAAGAAGAAATCATGGAATCACAGGGCGCTCGCATGTGAGTGATGTGATCCCATCCCCTTCACCAATACAATATTCTAACTAGTGCATCTAACATCAATAATATAATTCAAAGCATTAAGCATTATTAATTCAAATATATGCTAAGCTAATCCAAAGCACGCCATAATGATAACATTTGAATAAAATACCATCACATCAAAATATAACATTAACATCGTTTAACCATCAACAATCAATTAACAACCTAGCATCTTAATTCAAGTGTTAATAGAAACAAGGCATATCACATAAAACATTACCTGATCAACTGAGCACAAAATGGAGGGGTGTTACATCCTCCCTCCCAAGGGTCATGCTTACTCCTGGAAGCTTGCAAACACTCCTAGAACAAACACCATAAAATCACACATACTCAATGGCTCCTAAACTGAACCATTCCATACCTCTTGAAACATTAAAACAACAACAACCCATGCTATAATCAACCCAACCAAGTACACTATCAAATCATACAAATCAACATGGTGAAACAACCACCAACCAAATCTCCAAAACACATAACCATGGATTAACATACATAAAACACACATGCACCAATACACATCATTGAAAATCATCACAAGGCCACACATGGGTCCATCTGGATACAAGAACATCATACTAACCCATGATACAAGAATACATGAACAAAAGCAAAGTCCATCACAAATAATCCATACCATAAATCATAGTGCTACATGGAGTAAATCAACAATGCCATGATAACTCTCACATTCACATTCACTTTTATTAAGCAATAAATCACCTTATTACACACATATGTTATCCGCATTTATTTCCTACATATAGTGCAATAGTGTTACAATGTTTACACAAGACACGGTATGCAACACTTCAACATACCTTTACCATTTTACATTTTGAATCCAGGTACGATAATTTAACATCTACATGATTTCTTAAGACTTAAAAATATAGTTGGGGACTATAAGCCTCACCAACAAGATGCACCTATTATGCAATTATCTTTAACATGCAATGGTTTCACTAATTCCTTTTCTCTAAACTTTTACTTACTGCAAAAATAATTTTCTATTCATATTATACATTTCCCATGATTATGAATGCAACTTGGGGACTTAGGTCCTTTACCCAAGGTTCGATCTAGTAAAACAAACCTTCATGAATACATAAACATTTTCTCATAAGATTGGGTTTCCAATACACCACACATTCGAGGAAAAACATCTTCGTTAAACCAATGAGAAGAGAAAGAAGGATTCACAATTCTAACGCAAGCACTAATGTAAACATGGTCTCATCATCATACAATCACTTTCACACAAATGCATCAATCATATGAGAATACTTGCATGGAGAAGGAAACAACAAAACTCCATAAGAGAATACACACCCAAGGAATTCCTTGATACCCTCAAGGTTAAACAGAGCTTTCAAAAACATTAGCATCATTCCTCCACAACACAACACAAGGTTGGGAAATTTCACCCTCTAAAACACCATACTAAGGCACTCAAGGCAAGAGGTCCTATGACTATCTTGCCATCATAGGCACTTGGAACAAACCCAATAAACACACTACAACCACACTTCAAGAACCACTCAAGGGTCACAACCCTTTACACAACGAAAGATCCATGCAACAAAAGGAAACCAAACAAAACACACTTCTTGGTAGGCTCGCGAGCCTAACCAACCCTCACAAGCATTCATCAAAGACATGCAAGGGTGGAAACAATCAACAAAATTGATCATCGTCCACCACACACAACACCCCAAACTCACACACCAAACAATCATCCATAATGCATTCTTCCAGTAGAAAGGATATCGATGCATTGCACACTACACTGAGGATCCTATCCTTTCCACTGGTTTCCACACCATTGGACCTACACCTCCTAATAACAACTTCAAGGAAAACAAGAGAAATCAACCCAAAAAGGAAAACAATCTAAAAGAGTAAAACAACTAGGTCAATACAATGGGCTCATAGTGCCCAAGGTATAAACCTACATAGCTTACAACATAATGGGTCCAACATAATCCCAGAGTACCCAATGTTTTAACCTGGGCTCTGATACCATGTGTAATACCCCGCAACACAACCCTAGAGAAAGTTGCAATTCACTAAATAAATGCACCAATTTTTTATTTTTTTGGTTTAAGCACAAATAACATGTAAGATGGGTACACATTGCCAACAACCTCTAAGGCCACGAGACAAAGATTACTTAAAAACCCAAACAACAACAAAAATCAAATGAGACCAACACATTTAATTCCATAAGGAATTAAGATCACATACATTCATACATGATAAATTACAACAAAGTGTAAGAAATACCAAATGATTCCAATAACAACATTTAAACAATAAGATTACAACTCTCATTCCCCGAATGAGATAAATCCAATAAGCATGATTACAAATTACAATTTCCACCTCGATAACAAATGAGGGGTAAAAGAATACAAGATCAACTGAAAAGAATGAAGCCAAAATAGCAACTAGATCCAATGAGCTCTCCAACATGAAAGTCTCATCCACACGAGCAAGAGCAAAAACCCAATGGAGTAAGGTGCACGTTCCACCCAACCAAGTGATACCCGAAGGCTCACCCCCCTGTGCTAGGAGATAGTAACAAGGATTTCTAGACAAGACCATCTACCTCTAGACATGGCTAATACATAACTGAACTGAATCAAATACAAATACAACATCACTTAACATAATGGTTACAATGCTTCCAGAGTACAAAATCAAGTACAATCACTAAACAATAAAAATAACGGTACAACACCATACTGACTGCTGTCATAGGAGGAGTGTCATCACAAAGGTTGCATTGGTTATCCAATGGCGTTCTTCCTAGGTCCCGGCCCCCCTCTAGGGTTATCCTGGTAACCTCTCACAAACCCGGCGCCATATGCACACTAGAGAAGAATCGGTTATCTTTCAAGAAAACAAGATAACAATCTTGCCATTCCAGGCCTTCCCGACTCATCTCAAATCTCGTACAAGACCTTGAGTCAATGAGTGAGGCTAAATTATCTTGTTAATGTTCAAAGCTACTCTATCCCTAGTATAAGTTATTTAATTTTCACTTAATTAACTGAATCTCACACGAGTTATCCTGGAGCCACTTTGTGTCCGGTGCTTGTTGAAAGCCACTCCCCTATCGACAACACATAACTCAACCACATGCCAAGGTAGAACATGCACTAACACTTATCACAAATAAACAAAACACCCCAACAGGTAACACCACTATGGATGTCCAAAACTAAAACCACAACGTGCACTACCCAAGGCTAACACAAGGTTGACTAACATAGTGATAACCCACATAACGAACTGATAACACGGCTTAACCATAAATCAAAAGGTCACACAACCCATTCAAAGAACCAAGCTCCAACTGAAGCATATCTCACGCACCACCCAAGGTAGACAATAACAAATCACAAGAGACATAACATCATCTCAAGAAAACACAACTGGAAGACTTACATAATCAAACAACTCCAATACGAATTAACAACTCAATCCAAGAGTTCCTAGCCTCTAGGAACAAAACCCAACACAACCAAAGCACACTCATAACTTTACAACCATAACAATATTGCCCATACAATACCAACAAGAAATCACTTAAACCAACAATCATATAATCACACGTTCTTTAAATAACTAAAGATGCATTTGACATAACGATCTTTTCTCATAAACAAGTACAAAATACACAATTACATCATACACTCAATCTTTTAACTATACTGATATGTTCTAGACATTATGATTTTTCTTGAACCTTATCTATTCCTTGCAATATAAAAACAAACATCATTCAACAACCTATCATTAGGATATTTTAAATCCAAGCAAAGCAGAGGCATAGTGCAAGAAATTAATTAAGTAATTAACATAAATTGCGCATGCTCAAAAATCCATTCAAATCTCATTGATAACTTAGGGAGTATTATTACTGATAAGTTATCCCATTTTCTCAATTATTCAAAAAGATTAAAACAATCTTTTAAATAAATCACTATATTTTAAAAACCCATCTTTGCATCGATTTCAATAAAGTAACCAAAATAAAATCTTTATTTTTTTATTTTTATTTTTATTTTTTATTTTTAATATAAATATATATTAAATATATATTTATTATTTAAATATATATATTTTAGAATATGCCAATTAAATCATCAGTTGAAATTTCAAACTCAATTACTAAATAAATTCCCAATATTTAAAATATATAATATTTATATTATATAAATTAAATAATAATAAATTAACTTTAAATTCCATATTATACAAATAATATATATATATAAATGAAAACCAAAAAAAATAAAAGCGTACCACATTAGGGCACGTCGACCTCCTTATGAGAAGGGACGCGGCCCTGGCTGCGCCGGCCTCCCCTTTAGGAGGTGGCGCTGCCAGTGGCAGCACCTCCCCCATAGACTGTGGGGGGCGCTACCCTTGGCAGCAACCTCCCACAGGGTCAGCCGGGGGGTAGCATGGCTACCGCCGCCCCCCTCTACATATATATATTTTTATTTTTATTTCCTTCAAAAAGAAAAACACGCGGAAAATGCATAAGGAAACCTCTATTTTCTGCGTTTCAAAACTAGAATGCCCAAAAATGTAAACATATATATATATATATATATATATACACCCACAAACACACAGACATATATATATATAATCGATTCCAATAAACAGACAAATAGAGAAAACTATTTCCATAGAAAACAAATTGCGGAAGAATTTTAAAATACAATTTTCTCAAGCTTTCAAATTTTAAAACACAAATTTCTCAAGCTTTCAAATTTAAACAGAGGTTTTTAAGATCTTCTTGAGTTCTTTTATTTCATTTTCATTATTGAAAACTCTGTTGTTTGATTTATTTCTTGTTTTATTTTCCATGATTCAAAAGGGGTTTCAAAATGTTTTCCATCCTTCCATTTAGATTGAACAAAAATTTCAAAATTTCAAACACAAAACAACAATAAAACCTGATTCAAGAACTTGAAGAACAAATTGGTGTGGGATCCTTTGTTGTTTCTATTATTTTCCAATCTCCTCCCAAGATCTTCATCCTTCAACCAAGATTCAATCCAAAAATCCAAAAGCCCTCTTCTCATTATGTTGCAAACCCCATTCTCCATTCCAAAAACCGCACACAAAATAAAATCCCCAAATGAAATATATTCTCCCCCAAATTTCCAAACTCAAATTCAAATCCACCTCAAATTAAATTTCAAATTCACATTCAAATTCAATTCAAATTAAATTGCAAACTCAAATTCAATTCTAATTTCAAATTCAAATACAAATCCCAAATTCAAATTTCAATTCAAATTCCAATCTTCTCAAAATATCTTTTCCCAAAATTAGTCAACTATTTCTAAAAATATCTTTTCTACCCCAAAGTCATTGCATTGAAAACATTTGAATTTTTGAAATAACTTAAAACAAATCCCCAAATTTCTAAATAGAATTCAACATATTTTAAAACCTTCTTTTCACACAAACTAATTTAAATCTTTTAACACTTTTAAATTCGAAAGAATAGCTTAATTAATTCACACAATTAATTTAATTAATCAATAAAATAAATCTAATCCAATATTAGATTATTTTATTAATTAAATTAAATTAATTAATAAAGTAAATAACATTCCTAGCATTACAACCAAATATATTTAAGCCATTGATTAACAACACAAGCCATTATAACTTGAATTTAATTAAAGACCAAGGTGACCTGGGCAACATAAAACAACCAAACCCGACTACAACCCGACGACACACTGTGACTAGGGTGACGACTTGACACATTAAACCTAGCTACTATCTCCCAATCGAATACCGTTGGTCAATGGACACGCTCAGACTTGTGAACCCAGGTGGAGTCGATGTCCTACACCTGCAGTCCTGCAAACAAAATGATTGTCGAACATGCATATAACATAGTAACTCACACCGTGAAGAAGAAATCATGGAATCACATGGCTCTCATATGCGAGTGATGTGATCCCGTCCCCTTCACCAATACAGTATTCTAACTAGTGCATCTAACATCAATAATATAATTCAAAGCATTAAGCATTATTAATTCAAATATATGCTAAGCTAATCCAAAGCACGCCATAATGATAACATCTGAATAAAATACCATCACATCAAAATATAACATTAACATCGTTTAACCATCAACAATCAATTAACAACCGAGCATCTTAATTCAAGTGTTAATAGAAACAAGGCATATCACAAAAAACATTGCCTGATCAACATAGCACAAAATGGAGGGGTGTTACATCTAATGGAGGTAACTCATCTTGATGAAAGGTAATGTCTAAGTTGATTGAGTTCATACCTTGAATTACGGTTGCTACATCATTTGTTTGCACACTAGGAGGGATAACAACTTGTTGCAAAGAATTTTGAAGTATGCTATGATAATTAGGCGATGCCTGAATGAGATCCCATAAATAAATCTTAGCATGATTGTTGCAAAGTTATTCCACAAGATCATACTCCTTTCCACTATGCAAAGTCAAACGAGGAGCACTAGGCAAGATAGGTTGTGGAAGTGGTAATGAAGTAGGTATCTTTGTGGTTGCCTATTGTTCCTTGTGTTGTATGTGTGAGCAGCGGTATTATAACTTGGTTGCTGTGAAATATTGTTACAAGTGAGTTGTCTTAGTTTTCTTGCAAAATTTAAGATATGTCTTGGACGTTGTGGTTGGTTTTGTGGTGGTCCTATGATAAGAAGTGGCTTAGGAGATGACTTGGGAGGTCCAATAATTAGAGGACTCTTAGAAGTTCCAATAAGTAGAGGACTCCTAGGACGTCTAAGAGGAGTGTTGGGAGGTCCTATAATCAAAGGAGATCTGATGTTTAGAACCTCAATAGATTCATCCTTATTTTGATGATCTTTTAGTGAAGGGAAGTCTAAGGAAACCTCGTTATCTTCATCTAAGGAAGCCACATTGCTATTGTTTGAAAGAAATCTATCAATGCTATCATCCTCTTGCATTATGATATCTTCCCTAGAAGGAGAGTTTTTAAGAGAGGAGAAAATAATATTTTCATGACATTCAATGGTTGGGTCTTCTAAGATATCTTCATCACAAGTAGGAGAGGTATCTAGAGAAGAACAATTATGATTTTCTTGCTTAGCAATGATTGCATCTCCTTGTTTAATATTGTGTTCCCAAATAGGAGAAGAGAAACAAATAGGATTCTCATGGCTCTCAATGATGGGTTCTTCTAACACCAAAAAATAATATTCACAAATATGAGAGATATTAGGAGAAGAACAAACTTAATTGTCATGATTGTCCAAATTTGTATTCTCTTTCACTAAGCTAGTTTCACAGGAGAGGGATAAATGAAAAACAAGAAAAGAGGGGAAAGTATTTTATATTCATATGCTTGTAACAATAATTTCTTAGAGTATTCAATAAGATCTGAAAATAGAACATGAAGTTTGATAACAAGAGACTTTTTTAATGAAAATATGATGTAATAATTGTTCTACAGATCTTAAATGCAATTTTTTTTTTCAATTTTCAATTCCTAAACTAAATGAATGATTAGACCTAATTCATAAAATAGAAATTCTAAAAAATTGACAGACTGAAATAATAGTTTACCAATGGGTTTAGGAAGTGCAGACTAAATTTATGAATATATATGCAATGTTTTTTTGGATTTTTCATATTTTAAACAATGCAAAATGCAATTTTAAAACCCTAGATGAAATGAAAACTAATGCAATTTTGACAACCCTAGATGAAATGCAAACTAATGCAATCCAATGCAAACTAGTGCAAATCCTAGACCTAGGGTTTGAATAAACTCTAATTTCAAAAAATTTATAGTGCAAGAATGTCAAGTTCACCAAAATGAAACATCAAAAAATAGGTTCTTTACTAAAATGGGGGGTTCACCAATACTTTACTAAAAATAGAATGGGAAAAATGGGGTGTAATGAACCTATCTTTCTATTAATTTCATTAGGAAATGAGATCCCCAAAGGTAGGATTGACTTTTAACCCCAAGTGAGTCGACCCTATTGGAGATCTTGTTGTGTTCCTTATGTAAAGATGGGGTAAAATCTTCCTGAAATATACTAGACAATAATATTTTCTCATGTGAAAGTTTCCTTCTTGCTAGATGTTTTGAAATGATAAAATAACTATGTATTTATAGGTAATTTTCTTATTTCTCGTCAATTAAAATTCAAAATACGACAATTGCAACTTGAATTGGGATCATAAAAATACCACCAAAAATATTTGAAATTGGAACCTTAGACCTAAGGAGGACTCATTCGCCCTTGGGCGAATGGGTCCTAGGCCCTAAATCTAGGATACTCAATTTTCATGGTGCTTAATTTGATGTTTTCAATTGTTTATATAGGTTTCCCTTTCGTATAATGGGATTAATTAGGTTTTCAAATGCATAATTGGGTCAATTAGAGGCTTAATTAAGTCCAATTTAATTAAGTGACCCAAACATAGTGTGAAAAAGTAAAGGTGTACATTTTTCTACACTACAATGTGATATTTATTTGGCTAATTTTATATGTAACCATAATAACATGCATATCATTAAATCTTGGGGTGTGTTTCTAGCATCAAAAATTGTCACCCTTGATAATTTTACACTATGTTTTTCTCCCCCTTAAGTCACTGAACCTAATTGAACACCTAATTTCCTAAATTGTGCATTCCACAACCCATTTTAACACTTATTGACAAATTGCAAGTGGGAAAAAAATGCATTCATTTAATATTTTTGGACCAACTTCAAAATTCTCAATAAATAGGTCTAGGACATTGGCACCTAGAGCACCTATGTCCCCCTATTTTGGCTCCAAATTCAAATATGTCAGAAAGCCCCTTTTATTATTTCAAATTCAAATGTCTAAAGTTAGGTATCATGATTTAATTTGTAGGAAATTAGAATAATTGCTTATAAATACCTAGTTATTGCATCATTTCAAATAGAAGAAGAAATATCTAACATTAAGAGGTAATTTTAGATATCAAGAGCATTGTAAAGCAAGTCAAGAGCAACCATTAAAGGATTTATTGCAAAAATTCAAGATCCAAGCATCATGTCAAATCCTATGTGATTTTATGTATGTTCACATTATCATTGCTTGTGAAGGCTAACCTTTGTTGTAAATCTCCAAGCAATTCAAACAATTTAAGAAAGAAAGATCCAATACCTTGAGGAGATGTGCATGACTTTAGTCCCCCAAAGAAACCATTTAAGGGTGGTGAGTTGAAACACTTTATGGATTCATCATTCCTTCCTATCATTTATCATTTTATCATTAGAATTGCCATTGTGGAAGTGGAAACACTAACACGGGGTTTGACTAAGGCAAGCCCCTAAATGGCACAACCCCTACTCTCTCTTTGAATGTGCTGGTTTCAAGTTTGAAGAGGATAATGATCTGATAGAAATGTAGATGAAAATTAGAAGCCCTAATCTAAATCTCAAGGATTGTGAAATAAATCCAAAAAAGACCTATCAGGATATTGGCACCCTTAGAGGAAACGTCCTTGAAAATCATTCTCAAATTCATACCATAGGTGCACAATGTCCTGCTTAGTCTATACTTGCAATTTGATTTTTCCTATGACATTTTTGATCTATTGTTTCTATGTTAGAGTAGTTATTCACATCATTAGGTCAATTAAATTATTAAATTTCATTATTAAGGTCATTTTAGATTTGTTCAAGGGCTAGTTGACTCACCATCTAGGTTGTAATTCAATCATATACCTTGTTCAAATCCATCAAACGACCATTCATAATCATATCACATCATATCACATCATATCCCCCCTTTCAAATCCAATGAAATTAGGAAAAGGTGTGAAAACCTTAAAGAGTTAAACTCCAAAAGGGATAGATCCACTTTGCCCATATATCATTTAGATTAACATCAACCTTTTTCTATGTTTCAATTATATATATAATGTATCTTATCTTAACAATTATATAATATGTATATAAAATGTGTAACTTAACTTTTACTTATTAAATATCTTCTATCATATTATTAAATTTATATAATGAAATGTGATATATATATATTTAAGCTTACTTGTTATATCTTTTACTATATATATATATATATAGTAAAAGATATAATAAGTAAGCTTAAATACATATATCTACATGAGTTTTATATCTATATAGATCACAAGGCCTTTATTTATTATAGTTTTATTAATATAGTTAATATAGTCTATATATAATATATATATATATATATATATAGAGAGAGAGAGAGAGAGAGAGGGAGAGAGAGAATTGTTGCCATTGGGAAATCACCCATTTTATTAAACCAAGAAAAAAGAAAGTTACAATTTGTGGCTTGAGATAAGGTAAGACTAAAGAAAAGGGTTCTCAACCTCTTGATTACTTAGATCCTTTCTAATTGGGCAATAGAAAATAAAGTGTCATAGTGTGATATATAGAAAGCATTGTAGCCATATTATTCCAGTTGAGCCCCTCTCTCATGAGTGTTATTGCCTATTTCATTTCCTATTTTTCCTTATTGTTTCTATGCATATCACATCCCCCACCAAACCTATTTTAGGTTCTATACTTAGAGTAGACAATGCACCTATAGAATTCTCTTGATATTTGTTGTTCACAAATATCCTCACCGCTTTCCTAGCCTATTCATATCTTCTAGAGGTACTTACCATGTTATAAAGAAACTGTTCTAGAAATTTATAGTTATGGAATGCACCCTTTGTAAATGGTTTATGCCTATGATCATGGTGATAGCCTCCTAATCCACCTTATATCTTAGCATAAATATTTCCTTCAATTGCTTCTTTACATCAACTTGCTTGCAGTAATAATACACGTTCAAGATTTTTATCATGTCTTCCATAGCGCTTGTGATACTATTTGAACAAACAATCTATAATTTATAGTCGTTATATTTTCATTTTCTTAATTTGTGATAGCCTAACCTTATCCATTTTCCCTAGGAAATCTTATCAAGATTCTGGATAATTAATTACATATTTAACTAGATCATGTCAGGGCCTTCATTTGGTTGATATTTTCCAATTTATTTTTGCATAGAACATCCATGATTCAATTCCCATTGTTTCTTGAGTGTTCATAATTTCCATATTGCAAAATACTACGATTTATCTTCATTTTATGCTCATTTAACCCACTTATATCTCATGTCTATTTGTCCTTCTTACAGGTGTTGGAAGTATGTACAGTTTGTGTTGTCATTGATGTCAACAGATTTTTGTTGTTGCAATGATTTAAATAGGTACAAGTCTATGAGGAGATTGTTGGTTGTGAGTGATCCCACAATATTGGTTTACAATGTTTGACCAAACTGGACATTGAACTATTTTTTTTAAACTAAATCTTCACTTTCGGGCACCTATAGCGGCAAACCATGAGGAATTTGAAGATGATGCAAACTAGTGATTTCTGACATTTTGTATGTAGATTCTAAATATATTTTTTTCAATTTTTTTTAGAATTAGATTGTGCTTCTTTTTCCATCTCCTTCTAAAGCTATTTTTTAATAGTAAACAACATTTTTAAAGAGTGATGTTATTGGCTAACACATAACGTTTTTCTATGAAGGATAAAATTCTAAATTTTTTCAAATTTAGATTTGTAACTATGATATCTAGTGCATAGAATTAGTTTCATAACATTTCATTGAATAATTTTTTCTTAATTAAGTTTTAAATTCAAACCAATTACAATTCAGACATGATTTACTTGCTAAAACATAAAAAAATTGTATTTACAAAAATTCAACTTTTTTTGTTGGATCAAGGACATCAATATCTAGTGCCCTGATATTTTTTTTTTTTTTTTTATAATCTGCTATTTTTCCACATGTGCAAAATAGAGACCTTGATTTTCGGTGAAAAACCAACATTCACAAGAAATAAAAAATAAATATAATAATCAAATTAAATATATTTAAAATTATACTTTTTGGAAACCTATAATAAGGACTATATACTTACAAAAAATAAATTTTAAATGAATTCATTTGATCCCATAAAAGGTAAATCAAAACTAGTTTTTTATCAACATTTTGATAGGTGTAAAGGATAATGGTTTAAAACTAGTAGGGTTCTATCCAAGGTGGTTTGATCTAAGGTGGTTTGATCAAACCCTCTTCAATTGGAATTCTTTAAATGGAACTTTTCAAGGCTTAAATCATCATATTTTTAAAAAAATACGTGATTCCAACAAAAATCAGAATGTCCCAAAAAGTGTAAACCACTATTGTGGGATCACCCTTGCATTAATGCCAATCTTGGTAATGCTCTAATTAGTTGCATTATGATGTCACTTTTAGTGTCTCCCTCTCCCTCTACCTC